>JAVCKV010034395.1:0-24121 GCA_032274145.1 Herpochondria borealis | reverse complement strand
TCCGTGTTAGATTGCAGGTTATTGTACGTGTCCTCCTATAGTTTTGTGTTCTACTGCGTGTACGAGTCCGTGTGCTTTTGTATGTCCGTGTTCGTGGCTTTATCTGTGTCCATTTTCGTTTCCGTTTCCGTGTCTGTGCCCATGTCCGTACTCGTAATCGTGTCTAGGTCCGACAAGTGTCCGTGTCCCTTTGCGGGAAAACTTGCGTGTGCATATCCGTATGCTTATCCCTATCCCTATCCGTATAAATACCTGTTTCCGTACCTGTGTCCGTATCTGTAGCCGTAGCTGTATATGTAGCCGTATCATTACACGTACCCATATCCGTGTCCGTGTCCGTTCCCGTATCCTTATACGTATCCGTATCCGTACCCGTACCCGCGTCTTTATACGTATCCGTGTCCGTACCCGCACCCGTACCCGTGTACATACAAGTATCCGTATCAATAGCTGTGTCAGTATCCGTATATGTATCTATATCCGTATCCATATCCGTACCTGTATCCGTATCCGTATCTGGATCCATATCCTTATCTGTATATGTAGCCGTAGCCGTATCTTTAGCCGTATCCGTATACGTACCCTTATCCTTGTGCTCGTCAGCACCCGTATCTTTCTCCGTATCTGTACCCGCTTCTTTGTGCGTATCCGTGTACTTATCCGTATATTTATCAATAACTGTGTCAAATCCGTATCCGTTTCAATAGCCGTTTCCTTATCCGTCTTCGTTTTCGTATCCATATCTGAACCCGTATCCGTGTTCTTATCCGTATATGTATCGATAGCCGTGTCAGTATCCGTATCTGTATCCGCACCCGTACCCGCACCAGTCGCCGTACCGGAATCCGTATCAATAGCCGTAGCAGTACCCGTACCCGTATCCGTATATGTATCTGTACCCGTATTGGTTTCCGTACCCGTATCTGTATGTGCATCCGTATGCGTAAGTATAACGTATGCGTATGCGTATTTGCAGTTAGTGCGGCGTTTATCCTGAAAATGGACGGTAGTTTGTTGCACTTCACTTACATGCGCTATGATTCGTGCCAATTTTATTTCCATGTGATATCGTAATTTTTTTAATTGAAAATCAAAAGTGTAATTTGTGTTTTTTTATTAAAAGTTTATAACTGTCTTTTTTGTCGCTACTTTACCACTTTTCCAGATTTGAAGGGGTGCAAACGCGGCGACTGGCGGGAAAGGGGTAAATTCGCGCGGGAGAGAGCGATGTGTGCAACGGGGCGGACGCAAGAAGGCCGGGGAAAAATGCGTACGTAGAAATGCGTGGGAGAAGTAGCTCACAGACAATTTTTTTATAGGGTGGTTTCGGCACAGAAGTGTACCCGGTTCGCTTCCCGGTGAACCCCAAAAGAGCCAAACTACATCTTGTACTCTTTCTAGTTAGTATCTACTTCCGGCAAACCTTACTATTGTTGCATCAACGGGAAGAGAATAAAAGACGCTAGGCTCGACCCGACGCTAGACGGTCTAGACAAGGAAGTATCATCATTCAAACCCCGACCAAGTTCCATTCTGAGTATTCAGTCCAATTCCTTGTTGAATACCGGAGACGGTGCGCCCTTTCGGACGCAACTCAGCAGCTACGAGCAAGAACCACGCAGCGCCCTGCGCATACGTTTGCATCACGCCCGTGGACCCCCTCGGATTCTACGACTCCAGTAACGCGCCAGCCGGTGTCGGAACGCGCCTACTGCAGATCTAGTCAACTGTTCATTTGACCGCTCTTCACTGCTGACAGTGTGAAAGTCAAATCACCAGCCCGACATCATAGCCATTTTACAGGTAGAAGTGTTCAAATAAGCAGCTGCATTTGTTTTGGAACAATTATCTATGTCTCATGAAACAAACATGGACGTGCCTACAACTGTGGGTGCTGCCGCACAAAGACAGGTCGAAGAAGAAACGAGAGACTTTGCAATTCAATTTTCCGAACTTGGTGATCCCATTCTTCCGAATCCCAATACATTCGTATTCGTACGTTGTATTTCCACAATCAGGGCTTTTCTTTTGTCGGTTCAATCCATCCATTTGCCTGTGCGTCGATCTCGTTCGTGATAATGGTTTTCCATACTGCATGAGAACTATCAATGCAACCTTTCGTTAGTCCATCAGCGATGTTTTGATGACCGGGGATCCAAGCGAGGGTTTTTAAGCTCTCCCTTCTAATGACTTTCCCGTAGACCATGTGCGTCAATCTGTAGATGTTTTTTAACTGTGGATCAATCGCATGCAATTATGTTGAAAACTGTCTTCGAATCTGTTTAGGCATGTATGTCAAGCAATTACCCTGTAACCTCTCGTAGTATATCGCGTACCACATATCCTTGATCAAAACCGTGCACCAATGAATGTAATTCGGCGGCCATGACGGAACGAACCACACTTTTGCACGCTGTACTTCCGAAATGCAGGATATTTCAATTGTTCATGTTGTTCGCCAGTAGGATACTGAAACCTAATTGAGATTTAAGGCTTTCCGTGTTTGCGAATGACGAGTCCGTGAACAACATGATCCTTAAAGAAGACTTGTTTAATTCTTTGTAGGTCAGACGAATCTGTTTTGTATCTTTGCACCAGGTGATTATTTTGCACATCTTCTTGTACGTATCTTTGGAAGGTTGTTTAAATTCATTTGCAAGCAACTGAACAGCAGCACAGATGTCAGGACGCGTACATGATATAATGTACTATAGAATTGCCCTAAAGCTGATAAGTTCCGCTTGATCAGAAGGTTCATTCAAGCTGGACAACTTCTCAGTTTGTTGTACGGTGTATTGCCTTGCATTCTCTCTCTCGATTTGAACACCGTTAAAGGTCACACATTTTCCCAATTTAAGGATATCCCGAGGCTTACATTGAAATTCACTTGAGTTGATTTCTTCCAAGCGCAGAAACGATTCGTCTCCGTGACTGAATGTATCGTCAACTTGTAAAATGACTAACCCAACGAGTTTTTGTTCTTGTTGTTTGTACAGTAGAAATGTGTCTGCCTTAGTAACGGAAGTTTCCAATTTCTCAGTATGGTGCGATTTGTATGTGACATACCAATGGAGACCACTCTCCGGTATCCAGTATAACGGCTTACGTGCTCTCAGTACGAACTCCGGATCCAATTTCATCTCCAAAGCTGGCGAAATACATCTCTCTCTAGGTCTGAGTTTGACTGTACGTATGCCTTGGATATATCTTTGATAAAGGCCGAATGATCAGAATTCATTGCAGCACTGAAGATTCCATTTCTTTGTGTCATTCTACTGATCGTTGATGATTTCCTAGGGATGTTGTGTGCTCCCTTGTTTCGGTAGTTCTGGGCCACCAGCCGTGATTTTGGAATTTCTTTTCCCTCTTTCATTTTCATTGAATCTACCCATCTAGTTCCAAAGATGCGAATTCCTTTCCTCTACATCACCTACTTGGAAGATCTCAAAAACATCGAGTGATTTTAGTCTGTTCAGTTCTTCCTCCCGGCTCTGTCGGAAGAGTTCTTCGGCATTTTTGGTGTAGTATACAGCGGAAGTTTGTAATCCATTCATTCTACCACGAACGCGTTTCGTCTCAAGCTGTACGGGTTCTAACACTTAAAACCTATGGGGAGTCAGTCAAAGAGGCTCTGCACACAATCATGCCGGAAATTGAGAACAGCAGCCGAGTTGGTGTGGTTGGTATGGATCCAAGTGGTTGAACTGTTCGAATACTCGTCGAGGTTTTCGGACTGTATGGGAAGCTTCCAGAAGAAGCGGCGTATACTGATGTTATTTGCAACACTACAACATCCCTTTGTACCTTGTACTACATGCGAAAAAAGAAGGGAATTAACTCTCCGAAAAAATTCTTTTTTCTTGACATTCATTGATGACGGATGGGCTACGCCACATTCAACGCCAAGTGCGCGGCCTTTTTTCAAAATATTAACCCGAAGCTACTTCGTAGTCTGGGTATTAGGAAAATGAAAGGTGGAGATGAAGATGTGTACCCCGCTGTGAGGTTGGCCCATTTGTTAGACATCTGAAATCCTAGGTTCAAATGTCGGGACGGACTGTCACCGGTGCCACTTGCGTTCGGACACGCAATGAGAATTCCAGCACTAGCGGAGAATCTCAAGTCCGGTCTCGTGAATTAATTCATGGCGGCGGCGTTAAATTCTCTGGCATCGGACGATCTAAGAGCTACAATCAAAACGAGTATAGTCAGCACAGAAAACGAGAACGACCGCATCGTGACGCAAAATTCTCTTAGTTATGAAACAAGTAAGAATGGGAGGATTTATCGCGAAGTTGCTTCTAACTCCATTGCTACATTGTTCTGTTCACTTTTCGCGGCCACTCCGATTTTCAAGGAATGGTACACCAGGACTCACCTGCATGAGCACCTCCTTCCAGAAAAGCATAAAGCCGTAGTAGCGCCGATGTTTGGGTGGCCAGATAAATTTGTGGAAGAAATGAAAAGCCTAGATTGCGCTTCTAATCGGTACATGCTAAGATCCCTTACAAACACATTGTCGCAGGTCGTGCCGTGCTTTTCTTACGATTTTCTGCCTAGCGTATGTGAAAGACTAAGAGATCTGACAACTTTAGAAAAACCAATCGCGCACCGCCTTCTCGAACTCGTGTACGACACGATCTTCTTGAACAGCCATGTAATAATTTTCTAATATATGGTTTTAGAACACAGCTATCAATAGTTCAAGAACTGACTGCAGCGAAGCTTGCGTGAGAGTTAATTTATTACTGCTGCTGAGAAGGCAGAATAAAGCGATTGTCTATGGAGTATATATCTTCTATCATAGATGTGGACTGGAACTAAACCAGAAGAAAAAAACTTGCAGAGATTGGTATACGAAAAATTGTGCTTGGTGAGGACGGAATGTACAATGATGAATAGAGCATGGATGATGTGAATTTCTTGGCAGAGTTACGAGAGTCCTTCCCGATGGCCATGAGGAACCCAATAGAATATATTTTGATGGAGTGTCCGCAGGAAAATGAGAGCTGGTTAGGCACTACCAAACTAGTCTGGTCTGACCTATGGAGAGACATACAACGTTGGCTGGATCCAGGTATATCTGAACTCATTCAGAATATATGTGCGACGTAAGGGGATATCGATGAAGTGACGCCGGATGAAATTGCGTTCTACAGAAGAGCGAGACTCATGCCAGACTTGAGTATGCGCGTCGAACCGAAGCGAGCTCATCGACACAGCGCTTTAGAGGCTGGCGAGGTTTTTTTCAGATGCGATCAATTCTCAACAATCGCAAGATTCAGTCAAGATTTGCCCATGTCTATAAGGAGAAGGTGAGATAATATGCTACGTTACATATGCAATACTTGAAACTGCACGCAATCCTGATACATGGGCGGCTGTACGGGAGATGCAGGCGACTCCGACAGGTTACACATGCGCAGCGTCGCGAATTAATTTTTTCAGAATAAGCGAACTATGCGACGGATTGCGGTAGTGCATGTCTGCACCAAGCGATGCAGGCCGAATTAATCTTCAGAAAGAGTTCTCCACAATGAGAATATTCTAAGTGTCGTTTTATACCATATACCAGGACGGAGAAAAGGTTTCAATGCTTTCCTGGGATGAAAGGATGCATCAGAAGTACGAAGTACTTTCTATTGGCAGGCTCAGCCTAATGTATCGGTAGTTATTTTGGGTTGTTGCATAGAAGAGCGGGAAGCATGGCAAGATATGCGCGCGACTTAGGGTTCTCACGGTGAACGTGGCAAGAAAGACCACCTCATCAATGTTACATGCACAGACTGTAACGGGAATTTGGAATAGGTTACCTAAATATTCCTTGTTACGGTATCGCAATAATAACAAATTTTATTATACACGAATCCATGTAGAACCATTTACAAAGAAATTTATTGATACGTCGTGCTTGACTATTACGCTATTCGTATAACATACATGGACATTTTAACATCGATAGGAAAATGAGAAGGAAACTTATTTGAAAATTCACAACAGACGATCCATAAATTTATATATTACGGTAAATTCATATTACGGTAACTGGTTCGTAATCCTTAAAATCGGTTTCAGATAAGATGTTGACAAAAATGTATATTTTTTAGTTGCGTTTATTCGTAGTAATAGCGGACTTTACTATGTGCCAGCCTTGAAATATTGAAGATCACTTTTAAAGTTATATTAGTTTATTGCTCTCCTAGAATTCTATTCTCCGAATTTTTTCATTCTGGGAGCACAGCCGGGAATAAAAACGTTTTCAATTCTAAAACTTCAAGTATGATATTACGAACTTTTATATTTTTATGCCAAGTTTCACGCGTTCTATAAAATAATTTTGAGGTAGTTTAAAATAATTTACTGTATTACTAAACAAATATAGTTCTATAAATATCAAATAAAAAATTCCAATACTATGTATAAAAACGTCATATTCATATATAAATATCTTTTTTCATATGTTAAAATTACAGTCCCCTTTCAGCCCGGTAATCTGTTCTAGCTTAACAGTTTGTCGCGAAACACTGCCAAAATAAGTACTGTAGTACCAGGAACAGGGGGGCACCAAATCGGAAATCGGCTCAGTCTGTCCGGCTCCTGGAATACCACTAAAAGTGCGGATCTTTACGCCCTGCTCGTCCGGCTATCAAATCGCAGGTTCCAGCTGGTACAAGAACCCCTACAGTACCGTCTACTTATGTCATTTATAGTGGAAACCCTGTGATACGCGCCAATAGCTCGGGAGCGCGCGTACGAAAAGGGGCGATGCGTGGTAGAGCTATGTAGATGGGCGGTAAGAATCAAGCTAGGAAAGAGCGGAATACGTTGGGCTGATTGCTAGACTTCGCTTTTAGTAGTGCACGCTTCGACTACACCCGGCGCGACTAAACAACTGCCTGGAAATAAAGAAGTAAAAAGGACGCCGGAAGAGTGAATAGCACCAAAACACCAAGGAAACATGTACTAGAAAAGGACTATTAGTTGCTCTCTACTCAGAGCAGGGACCATGCTTCCCTCTTTCCTCCAGCCTGTCGCTCTAAAGCGACGATTTTAGTACCCCGGCCTAGCTAGATTATACGCTGAGCGGCAATCCAGCCAGGGGAAAAGCTTGGCCATTCAATCGCGTGGAACGTACGTTCGTCCACAGGTTGCGCGACTTTTGGCAGTCCTTCAAGATATAAGAACTCCAGAGCCTTGTCCCGAAGATTGCATCTCACACATACAAGAACAAATACATGCCTTAGAGACGTATGTTAATGCAATCGCAATTTTACACACACAAACTTTAGACAATAGCGTACCCTCTGGTGGTCATAAAATTATCATAGTGCGTCACAGACACTAACGGTGTACTTGAACTTGCACTTTCCAGTTGTACTTTATTAGTAGAAGTAACAATGTCAGATGAAATATCACAATTGTAATATTACTATATGGATTCGTCTTAACGTTCAATAGAATTCCATGTTTTGTACGTAAAAATTTCATTTTTGGGAAACTTGATATCCCTACTTTCGAAAATAGAATTTCGTTTCATGTAATTAGAACTCGTAATTTTACCTAAATATTCCATTCAAGGATAAATTAATGTTATTAAAAGAAGTACGAAAAGAATTCACTTAAGCAGTGTGCAAGGAGATATATCGGTAAAGTACAATTGGCAATAAAAATATGCTTAAAAATTTAGTTACAATGCCAACACCTACTCAGGTAAGATAAATAAAGCAATCGAACATTCACGGGCACTAAACCATTTTTGTATTACTTTCGAATGATATTAAAATAAAATATTTCATTGTCTTATTATCTAATTTTTCAGATATTAAATTAATATATAACGGAATTTTAATTTCGTTATGAATTTCAGCAAATACATGGAAATCAGCCAATAAGTATTAAAGACTACTGGTGTTGTTGCATAAAATTATTTCGTCTGATAAATTTAATTTTCGAGTCTAGTATAGCTGAGAGAAAAATAGGATATAAAAATATTTTTACTTCAATGAATGTTCTTAAACTTTTCCGTTTTCTACATAAAGTTGCACGATTTTCAGAAACTAATATAAAAGTACTGAAACACATTTTTTGTATTAATAATATAATGTATTTGTACTTGTAATTTTGAAGGTACGAATATTTCCGTTTTATGCAAAATCATTTCAACTGATTTATCTTATGTAAGTAACTATTTTTCAATTTGGTACTTAAAAACAACCATAAAAATTAATAACATTTACGAAAAATGAAGGTCGTATGTAAGACTAAAGCTTTTACATATACGTAATTATCATGGACATTCCAGTTTCTTTGTAATATTTTCCATATATGAAAAAACTGAAAACAGTACCTAACTGAGTTAATTTATGAATTAATTATTTTATCTACTCTTTTAAAACTTTTCACGATTGTTTATGTATTGAACTAATTTAAAGTATGAATTAAATCAGTTGTAAAAACTAAGGTCGTAAATTTGTGCAAAAGGTTAGAATAAAAGTTTCATAACTACATTATTTTATAGCAAATCATCGTTACTCTGTCTTTCGTATATGAAAAGTTGTTTGGAGCATATATGAGTTGTTACTATATATTGGCTTAATGTAGTTTAATACATTATTATTCATATTAATTGAACCTTTGAAGTTATAACTAGTCAAATTATTCAATGCTATCAAAATAATAAATATTGGATATTGAAAGTAATAAACGTATTGTTTAAATTTTTATTATAACTCTATTGTATAAATTAAACTATATATATGTATTATTTGTAATGAAGTTTTGATAAATTAAACGATATAGATGTATTATTTGTAATGAAGTTTTATAGCATTAAATATATATAATTATTTTAGAAATAGTAATGAGCAATGAACTAGGTAATTTGAAACATATGTTTGTACTAAAACAGCACTGTATAATACTTGAAATATTTCAAGAAAATAATTTATTTTACGCATTACGTTTGCAGTCGATAAATTTTTGCTTGATTTTTTCTAAACAAATTGAGACCTTTTAAAACTTGAAACCCCAATTTAGGGAACAGATTTTATGTTTTGTTCCTTCGATAAATTGTTTGAACAGTATTTTCAATCTGATCTGATTTTAACCGTCGCAAAAGTTGTCATTACATTATTCGTTGATTCTGTTTCAAAATGAATAAAATAATCTGTTAGAAATTTTGATTATACGTTACCCGTGAAAATAAAAAGCGTTGCTTAAAAGTTAGCAGTATTGTTTTCAATTTCGGTCTCCCTTACAATGTATCACAAAAATTAAACCGGTACCTTTCAAAACAATGACAGAAGGACAACTTTCATTCAGTGGAAAACATCAGGCATATGGTTAAAGAACAGATATTTCCGTTCTACTCAAACGATTTGCCATATACATGACCAAATATCACCTGAGAATTTATAACAAAGGTCATGAAGAAACAACCAACTATCAGTCAGGAGATGAGATCTAAGCGGAACTTCAAGTGATTTTTGCAGAATGGAATCTCCAGAAAACCATGCAATTCTTGCTGAAAAAAGTTACCAGGGAATTAAGAACATTCTTCGGGTAGTATTAACTTTCAAGCAACCACAAAACTCGCAATTTTCAGATGGAAGTCGACCAGTCGGCCACAACTTGAATTTTTCTCATTATCGCATGACTGTAGAGATCTACTTTGGTCGTTTTAAGCAAAGTTTGGAAGATCATGGACCATCAATGCAAATGGAGCCAATAAGTATATAACACTGTGTTTAACGCTTGTGTTTCTCAGACAAATTTCTATATTAAAAATTGTAGTGTCTATAAGGGGCCTGTTAATACTGCTGAAGTTCGCAGGGCATTCTACTCCAGCCGAAAACTGTGGCTTCAAGGAGTCAGCCGCTTGATAAGACAGAGCTACATTACGGTCTATACCTGTGCTGATTTTCGGGCAGGCCCTGAAAGTGAGGTCTGGATTTCTCTACCGCATGAACGCAGGGGGTATAGTGGGAAAATTGAGGTCGCCAGAAAGCCACTACCCACACGAGAGCCACGGTCATATTACCACTACCGTGACTTGCACCAGCGAGGGGTATTATTTCGTGTGACTGCGTTGAAATTTTACTGATTGTGGCCGCAGGCGACTACTCCGTTGATTCGAAGATTTGCGTGTGTATTGCACGTATTTCTAGCATGACTGAACGTGCGTGTATGTGTCAATGTCTACGTAAACTGGGTTTTGTACTGCAGTGTACTGACGAGTGTAGAAGTGTAAGAAAAAGGACTGGAGAGTACGTTTGGACTGTACAGGGTTAGGGTTAAGTATAGAGGATACGGAACAAGCATTTGGCATCCTGCGGACGGGCCACAGCCTGCGTGTCCTTTTTGACGAGCGAGCGTGCTACTCTGATGATTTCCCTGGTTTAACCCTAGATGGATCTCCGCCCGGCAAAGAGTAACGACAAGCAAGGATACTTAAAACTTCGCTTTCGAGCGAAATGTTTGTAGAGAGGAGACAGCAGGTTCCCGACATCAAGTTTTGAGCTTCATGCAGATCTTTCCCAGTGCAGTTTTCCCTGGTTGTGTGTTTTCTCTTCTTTTTCCAGCTTCCATTTCCTTTTACAGTCTGAAGTGGGTGGCTAACGCACCGCGAAGCCAAAAAGAAAGCAATGCAGAACTCCCCAAATCGCTCGGCCACTCTTGTCAAGCTCCTTCACAGCCAGGGTCCGGTGGCCCCACTATGTAGCTCTACCACGGCTTTCCCGTTTGTTTACGCACAAAAAAGAACCATCTTCGGCAGGAGTATAAATCTTCTATCGTCATTGGGTTAATCTTCTCATCAAAATTGAAACGAAGAGGGCTGGAAAACAGCGAAATGACCAACTTGCGTATCGTCAGCGTCGTAAGCAACGATTGGAGGGAGTTTTTTAACAGCTGCATGGAAGTTCTTCAGCTTCAAACATGCACCATTCAATCGGTTCATCATTCTACGATAATGAAACTGACCAAAACTGCAGAACACTCCTCAAAAAAATGTTGCCATATCATCCTCCATACTGCATTTTATAATTTAACTATTTCTGAAAACCCTAAAAATCTGAAATATCAAAATATCAAAAATTCCATAACACAAAAAGAAGAAAAAAGACGAGTATATCTATGCATTCTAGTTGCATTTCATTTTTGGCGAGCAGCGCGGGTTGTTGATACCAGCACGCCGTGGGTGACCCCACCCGATAAGTGGAACCCCTTGACTTATTATATTCTTCTGATTTTTGTCCGGACAAAAAATTCCATGTTGGCGGCCTGCATAATTTTCCTTCAGAGGCGAGCGGTTCCCAACAACCTCCTCTATTCAATCTATCCAGTCGCACTGCGCCAGCAATCTCACTCTATCTTTTCAGCCGTGGGTCTGTCACACGCCTCCTTGACTTTTCGAGTCCGTCTATTCAACGAAACATCTGCATTATCAACGCGTCCGGGCGGAATCTACGACAGTCTGCCAAGTTTTTTTTCCTGGCGTCTTCCTTTAAAGGGGCGTCGCGCAAGTAATCAGAAACTAAATTATCTCCGTTTCAGCGTCTCGTAAGGCGCTTCCCAGCCTTCAAGTCGAGCCTCCACGAGGGAGACATCGGTCTTTTCAGTCTCATGGGGAGCTGCACGCCGCTACGGCCGCCAAGCCCGCCGGCGAGCGGGCCCCTCTGGAATGCCGCCCGTTCCGGCCGACGCGCCAAACCAATTCAGGGTTTCCAACTGATCAGTCGGATGCGACAGCCTCTTCAATCAGGCGTGAGACACCCTTTTCCTTTGCTTTTCGACTCGCGTCGGGTTCGCCTTCTTTTTATTCTTGTAGACCATCTCGTCGCTAGATGCAAAGTTTGGCGCCTGTTACCGGTCCTTCCGTACCAACGCCATGGGACGCGGCCGTTTAACGGGGTTTCGGCCCTGATTTCGAGTACTTGGGACTTTTGTTCGCGATTGGGACTATAAGAGACAGCACAGTACCCAGTGAATGGGGCGATGTTCGTGTCTTTATTCGCCACCGCAGTCCTGACCCAGTCGAAACAATTCGTATCCTCGACATGCCGGGCCGCTATTAAGAGCCTCCTTATGAATTGCAAGAGTACCTCGACCTTAAAGCCCCGGAGTATTATCTCTACCTCTATGCTGGCCGCTTCATAGTCATCCGTTCCAATGATCCTGCTCTAGTGCCCCAATCAGGCTTCCGATATGCGTCTTCTCGGTAATGTTTGGTAGAGAAGTGGCCGCAAACGGGCGGCCGCATGTCCGCCTTCACCTCGCCTTTTACTAGCTTTCGGTAGCCCCTAGATACAGTGACGTGATGCAGTTTCCTACGCATGCACGCTTTGGAAGACCGTATTTTGGGTAGCTGAAAGACGTGGGCCTAATATAGCCGTATTGTCTCTACAGTTTCACCTTCTGCGGGTGCTCCCCGGAAGCTTCGACAAACTATACTTACTCAACCGCGACTATTGGAATTCTGACCTGGGTACCGGGAGACGATCCACATCTGCATCGCCGAGGACCAATCGGTTGGGTTGAGTCGTCTCTCAAGGCTGCGTTTACGGCTGGAAGCAGATTTAGTATGACCACATGCTCCATAGGGATATCTACCGTCTGTATTGTCCGCTTCCGACCAACGGGAAACGCGACTGGGAAGCCTCTCGATACTTCGCTGTCCTGACACGCTTCTTAGTGGGCTACTTCACTGGACTCCGTCAGTCTCATGCAGCCGGCAGTCCTGTTGGTAAGGCTGAGTAGTTAGTATTCATACGCGAATGGGTACATAAATACTTTCTTCCCCATTTAAAAGCAGCTGCAGAGGGTATGTATATGTGCCATAGCCGGATCCACGCCACGGCCCCGAATATCCAGGCACCAAAAAGCGTCTCTTCAGGCTTACTAGAGCATTCTGCGCTACTTTTGCATAATGTAACTCCTTCTACTTCTTCGATACAAGAGGGTTTGACCCTTTGATGGGCTTTACAGCCATTCGAAGGGCTCAAGAGTACGGTTGGACTGTTGAGTCCGACTGCGCTGGATAAAACTTCGAGAATGGGGATCCATTTGACATTCTAGATATATTGATTGTGCAAAAAGGCAACACGAACCGGTTCAGGGCGGTTACGGCCAGCTTGCTCGTTTAGAGAAGGAAGAATAAGGAAGACTTGGAGCGGGCCTTGGTGAGTTTCTAGTTCTTGGTCCGTGATCATGCCGGAGGCACTCGTCGGGCTCAGTGATTTCTCAAAGTCAGAAGTGTCATGAATTTAGATGGTTTTGGATTCGAGAGCTGGAAGCTTCAAAACCTGCATACTGGACTGGCTAAGTTGTTTTCGGAGAGGTGTTCGGCTGGTAATACTCATTATTACTCCGCGGTGCCCTCTTTGGAGCTCCATGGAGCAACTTTCCACAATTTGAAGATACTGTACCCTGACGGGGGTATCGAGCGTATCCAGTGGGTTTCTCCCACACCCGGCATCTTCCTGGCCATCTTTTCGGTACCTCAGCCTATGTGGACCGGGAGGAAAATTCTCCAGAGCCTTCTCGGCCTATTTATTCCTCCGACTTTCTCTAGGCCTTGGCCTCTAGGCCTTGGCCTTTTCTTTCACAGTGGCCTTCGCTCGAATATTTTGAGTCGATTACGCCGTTTTGCGTCGATTTTCGCTTTTTTTGGATACGCAGTCCCATTAGACCGTTAAAAATATGAATCAAATCTTAAGAGTTAGTATGGAACAAGTGCTACTTGTGCACACCCTCCAAGAGAGGGTGCTTGCGGCTAAGTTTTATGTCCATGTTCCGGATGCCGCGTCGACCGTGGCCACTGAGCGGGCGACTGAAGCGGAGACTCGCGTGGAGTCGTTGGCCGCTTCTTTTCGTAAGACGAAGGAAAACCTGGCATCGCTTCATAGTCTCTTTTCGTGTAGCAAAAGCCATTTTGAGGCTTTTTATAAATGCATCTTCGACCTGACTCGCGGACATGCGGCCATGGAGGGCCTGCTTTAGGACGCGGAGCGGCTTTCTAGCGAGTTGGTGGCTTCTCAGAAGGCTTCTGTGGTGGCTGCTGAGAATGTGTAGGGCATGCTGCAAGACCGTTACGAGTTCATTATTGGTCTTCTTGCGGACGGTGAGCCTAAGGAGTCCAAGTTGCGTTTCCTTCGATTGGTCGACCCTGCGGCTCGTGCGAGTGGGATTTTTGCCCTGCACACGGCTCTTTAGTATAAGCGGGCGGACTGCGACGGGGATCACACCCAGACGCAGGCATTACAAGACGAGCTTCGTCTGTCTCACCAGGCCTTGGCCATAGCCACTCGGAACTCAGCCAGGTCGACCATTGACGACCTTCGCGGTCGGCTCGAGCGGCTATGCAATAGTCCGACTCAGGCTAATGCGGACTTGTGTTGAATTCTGCCACTGTTGATGCTCAGATTCTTGCCTCCGAGATGGCCTTAGAACAATTTCGCAACTAAGTCAGTTTTTTTCTTGGGGGTCTTACCGTGCGTTTCACCAATGCGACACAGGCGGCTGTCTCTGAATTTATTGACTCATTAAATGAAGCTCCAGTTAGGTCCAAAATTGGTTCTTCGAGCCGGTCGGTCCTAAATTATCCGTCGCAATTAGTCTTAACCCCTTCTTGTGTGTCTCATTGTATTTGGATTTCCATGTCTTTGTTCGTAATGTTTTCCTGTTTTGTCTTAAGAGCCTTTTTGAAAAAATTCGTAGTTTCTGGGGTCCGTTCATGTTCCCCTTTTCAGGCGGACGTACTCTTCGGCGTTGGTGTGCTGTATGTTTAGCAAGAGCCGCACGGAACCGCCCACGAATGTTGTGCGGGATGTTTATGGATCGTTCCAATGCCTCTTCGGAGGCTTCATAGCCACACCAACGGACTTTGTAGAATTTGCCTTCTGTAGTTGTACGAAAGGCGATACAGTGTTCGACGAAGTATTACTTCTAGGTCTGTTGTTAAATTGTGTCGTTCAGGTCTCAGGAGTGGTGTGAGCCCTTTTCCGTGTTTGACTTGGTTTATGTGTCAGCCTTTCAAGTAGCTACTTGGTAATGCCGAAATGCGTTGAGTTTTGTGTCCAACGGATTGTAATCGTGGCCTTCTTGATGCAACTAGGTATATTCGCTGCTTGCGTTAGACGAAGAAGACGGTGCGACGGCGGATTGTAGCTTACGAGGAAGGCGGGGGTGTCAGTTAGCTGCGATAGTGCGCGTTGAGGCTTCAAAGTCGTTGGGCCTCAGGGTTCATGTGCCTTTTTCATGCGATCTATGGATACCACGTCCTCCATGTTTCACTTGATGAATTTTACAGACTCCCCCATCACCTGTAAGACTTTTTAGTCTGCATGGGTCGTCTTGCGAATCTTACACTTTGGCTCTTCGGCCAGTCGTTAGGCGGCTGTTTTCCACACCAGAGAAGGAGTGTCTATATTGAATTCGTCACCTGGCTGCAGACTAAGGAGACTTCGGAACTTTCGTTCGGGATACTTCTTTTACTTGGCCGGTAATTCTTCCGTCCGTTTGGTCGTTATTTCAAGAGTGCCTTCGTCCGCTCCATCAAACGGAGACGGGATTATTTCGGCGTTAGGTCTTTCACCTGCGGGAAGTGGTCCCATTCGTTGACAATTACATCGAGCGTTTTTCGGGTGAGCACCAGGCTGAAAGGAGCCTCATGAGTCGTGCGATGGAATTTTGAATTTTAGGCGTAAGCCAGCGGCTGAATGAGCCACTCCCAATTTTCACGTTCTCGGCTTCAAAGACGCGAAGGCGGATGACCAAGGTTTTTTTGTACCTTTCGGTCTGCAAGTTTCCTTGCGGGTGATGGGCTGTTGTATTCACGTGCTTGCAGGCTAAAATAAAGCAGAATCCGTCGAAGACCTTAGCGACAAACTGAGTTCAGTTGTCGGTCAACAGGCGGTCGGCATACCGTAGGGGATGAACTAATTCTCCAAAATCGTACAAGGGACTGAGACTGCATTTTTCGAAGAAAGTGGAGTCACTTTTCACAGCTTAGAGAAGAATTCGGTGATGCTTACAATGTCTTTTGAGCCGTTTTCCGTATTTTAAAAAGGACCTAGAACGTCCGTGGCTATAAAATCTAGCGTTTTTTAGCCAGGAATAACGTCACACGCGTTTTTTTCTTGAACCTCTTGCCTCTATCTTCGGAAAATGGGCGACAGTCTTTCGCCGTCTGAAATACATCGGTTCCCTTTTTAGTCCAAAATTACTTCTGTCTCACGAATTCGTACAATTTTGAAGCAAAAGGGTGTCCGGCCAACAATGAATAGTGGGCTAGATTGAGGATTTCCATCCCCATCTAAAGGAGACACGGGAACAAGGAGACCGTTATCTTAAAACTGAAAAACAGCTGATGCTTCTGAAGAATCTTGTGCATACTGCTAGCACAAGGTGTATTCTCGTTGTTCGGCGAGCATTGTCTCCTTTTCGAGAAGTATAATTTTTGTTTGGCCTTCCACCAGAGCGACGAATTCTGGGAGGCTACGGTTCAGCTTCCCCATCGTCTTCCAGGTGGAATAGTCTGCAATTAGTCCATTGTGCATCGTCCTCCATTCAATCTTCTAAGTCCTTTGAGTGCTTTTCTCCTAAAGCTACTAAATCCATGTATTACTCTTTGTCTTTCTGGTCTAGACCATCTGGTCTACACTGTCTGTTCGAAGTCGTGACATGGCTTCCGCTGCTTCATGCTGGTCGTCTGATCGTCTTATCGCTCTTTCATTTCGTGCTCCAATTATTTCATTCTTAACCTCCATCTCTGGAGTCGACCAGAAACATCGGAAAGACTCATTATCCACAGTATGGAATCACGGTCGGTTCGAATGGTGAAGCGACGGCCTTCCAGAGAGGGCCTTAACTTAAAGACTGCCCAGACTATCGCGAGAAAATGTTTATAAGTGGTGCTGTAGTTCTTTTCAGCCTTTGAAAGAGACCTTGACAAGTACCTTATCGGCTTTGGAGTCTTACTCCTTCCTGTTCCTGCAAAAGGACATAGCCTACCTGGACATCACAGAAATATATTTTAATGACATAAGACTGATAGGGCTTGTGAAAGGCCAGAATTGGTGGTGTGATCAATCTGGAAGTCAAGTTTTCGAAGGCCTTCATTAAATTTCTGTAAATGCTCCACAATTCAGTGGTTTTCCCTTGTAGAGCTTGCGATTCAGCGTATTTGCGAGTCTGGAGAGATTGGGTAATAATTTTATGTAGACGTTTAAGAGACATAAATGGAACTGAAATCTGTCAAGTTCTGAGGTAGTTTCTATTTCTCGACGCCCTCTTTAGCCCATGTAGCGGCTTCCAACTTTCCGGGACTGACCACATGGCCTATGTAGTCGACTGATTCCTTGAAGAAGTGACACTTGTGCAGATTGAGGGTCAAACTAGCATTGTACATCAAGCGCGTCACTGTGTCCCATTGGTCAAAATGTTTATATGCAGAGACTGGGTAGACAAGTACGTCGTATAGATAGACTAACGCGTACTGAAACTTGAAAGAAGAGGTAATTACGTCTGCTGCGCACTGGAATTTCCAGGGGCGTTCTTAACACCAAAGGGAATCGTCGTGAACCTGAAGAGACCACTGTGCGACTTGAACGCTGCCTTGTATTTGTATTTATGTCATTGGAATTTTACAACATCCTTAGTTGCAGTCCAGTGTGGAGAAGACGTTTGCATCTCCTAGAGATTCTATGCATGCATCCATGCGTGCGCTTCGATACGAGTCTCTCACAGCAATTTAATTGCGTCTTTTCTAGTTCACACGCAACCTGAGTGAGCCGTCCGATTTCGGTGCAAAGACTATGGAGGACTCCCAGCAATTTTCTGGCTCTATTAATCACTTTTATAACAAAACCTTAACCGCACTCCGTTCCAACTAACGCTGAGTCGGTCCGGCTCGGTACTGGACCTGATGGACTTGTTTGGAGTTCAGAATCAAGTCGATACGATGCTTTGTAGCTCCTACCTGTCCCAATTGGCCATTCCATATAGACTGGTATGGATCAAGCAGAATTTGAATTCTATCCCAGAGGCTTTCATATTTTGTACACAGACGGACTTTTTGCGCCAGTCTGCTTTATCTGTTTCCTTTCGGTTCTCCTTATCGGACCAGTTGACCAGTGTGGACCTTATGATGCTGCTTATGTTTCCTTGTTACGGCCTCTCGTTCAATTTTTCTCTCATAAGGCTTCCCTCCCTGATTAACCTGAAGGCCGTCCCCAGTCTTCAAGACGTTGACGGAAGGGTTTTCGGATGGAACTTATGTATTCTGTGAAAATTTTCGAAGGACAGAAGCATATGCGATACATATTTTGCTAGAGCCACATGCAGTTGCTTAGATAAGAGCCCTCTAGTTGCCCTAAGATTTGTTATTAAGAAGTAGAAGGATCTGTCTGGGTTGATGTCCATGAAACCGCGGGCTGCAAGCGTCATTCGTTTTGACAGAGGCTAATCGTAGGGTCTGATGAAGATCAAGCCCGGTATTTTACACTTTACCATGATGGGCGTATGCGGCCACGGCTAAATCCATTGAGTTTTGAGCACTCGGACACGTTTTTCCGTTGTTTCATGATTGTCGGAAATTTCCAAGGCAACGGAAGTCAATTCCCGCGCCAAGTTTTTTTAGTTATCTGTATTTCATTCTTTTTTTAGAGGGTATGATAAGGTCCGGTTGATTGATAGAAAAGCTTGTTACGGGCTGTGAGTCACGAGGGACAATTCGCCATCCCATTTTTAATATTCCCATGAAATCGTTGTCAGTAAACAGGGTTCACAAAAGGACACGTATAACTAGATTGCGACCACTCCGAAGCGTATCTTGACTCGTAATTCTCCCATTCTAAGGAAGCGGCGGATAACGCCAAGAATTTCCAGCGAGTACTTGTTAGCTGATTTTGACTCGGTGCATTTTTAAATCTGAACAGTCGATGTTGCAGTAAGTATACCGAGACGAGGTTCATTGTGGCACCCTTTTCGACCTTTAGATGCGTAGCCAGCATTAACTCATGTATAAGGCCGAGACTCGCCGCAATTTTGTAGTTCTTGTCCTTCAAGGGCTCTCATCGTCCTCTATCTAGGTAGGAACTTCTAGTGAATTGTCGTTGTATTTTAGCGGCTTTGGAGACTGAAAAGGCTTCGGTGAAGGCTTCGGAGTCTTCGCAGGCATGGCTATTTCATGTTGTAGGAATTCAGCGATTGATATTTCGGAGTTTTCTAGAGGGGCGACTGGTAATTAATGCCTCGGGGGAATGAGACTCAGTTCGGGCGGACGCGGAGTTGATGGAAACCCTTAAGGTTCCGCGCTTAGTTTCCCGCCTTAATTGAATTCCCTTGGGTATGAGTAGCCGTGGCGCCTGCTTGAGTCAAACCATGCCTATAAAAATTATATACCGCCACTTTAATACGAAGGAGGGCGCCAATCGACTCGACTTTTGGACATCTACTTGTAGATCGCCTGCTTGGCTTTTAAAATTTCTTCTGCATTATCGGCGACCAGGTATTTTCACTTCTGAGTCGGGTAGTCATTGGCTACACCAACACGGTAAGTGCAGTACTGATCAGGGTGGACAGTAGGAGCATTGACCACAAAGGTTGCTAAACATTCTTTGAACTAGTCTGTGTCTGTGACAGACCGGTAATTTTGAGAAGACGCGACGTGAAGGGAGCGGTCAGCTGAGGTCTTCGAGTAATATGTTTCGTCATTTTTCCTGTCTTTTGAGCCTTTTTTTCCTTACCGGGGTCCTTTCTGGTTGACTTGTTTCTATTGTAGTCTATTTTCGGCGCGGTTGCAGTGGACATCGGATGAATGTTTTTGTCGATATCGGCGTATCGGGCGAGTTCGTCCAAGGACTTTTCTGGTTGTCGCAATAGATTACTTCGAACGAAGCCTCTGTGTAGCGCAATAATGACGCGAAATCGTATGTGCCTCATGACTTGAAATCGAATTCATATGTTATTTGGGATCATATGAGAGCTTTTTCTACTCTCGCTCGTCACACGTCACATTTAAGGCTAAAATGCTTTAATCAGAGCCAACTTCCTGAATTTGCTAATTTTCATTGCTGCGAATTAGTTCAAATTCTACTGTGCCAGGCAACCGGCAGTCAGCAAACATTTACGCTTTGGGCCGTAATTTGGCATTGCTTTTTCAACTCGAAATTAGGGCAATTTTTCATCCCTGCAGATCGGCCCCATTTCTACATTCAAACCGAGCAAATCTTCATACTGTACTACCCGTAAAGTATTGCATTTACGGGGGGAGATGTTCTACACAAACACCAAGAAATCGGAATATCACAGAGATTCTTCTTCTCCTGTTCAGGGATAATTTCACAACTCGTGCTGTTTTTCCTGAGCTGAGCTCATCCAACTCTTCGTCTGGCCTAGCAAGGCTGTTAATTTTACATTCTCTGATCAGGGATACGGTAGCCCAGTAACCGACGCCGTTAGCTCATATTTTCATACTTTTTTGTGACTTAGCCCAGTAAGGGGGGTGGGGGAAAGGGGTAGAATTTATTCAGTAGCGTTAGCGGAAATTTATTGGATGAGTAGTAAGCTTACCTCTGGTCAGAAGTAAACACTTCGGAAATTTCACCAATCTCTGGGACAGAGCGCAACACACGGAAGTGTACATCTGCAAGATATCATACCCGACAGTCTTCGCCAAGTCTCCTGCACTTTCGTGCCTCTTGCGCTACTGCAGCGTCGAAAAGATCACTCGGTTGCAGGGTTCACTCAAAGTCGCTCCCGAGCACTCACGTGCCAGTCAAGCGACTGTACCCGGCAGACTTCGGCTAGAGCTAATAACTTGGGCAACCTATATTCATCACTGTGGAATCCCGTTTCGCCTCACGGCTTCTGCCTTTCAACCTTCACCCTTAAACCCATAACCCTTACGGATTCGTCTTGATGCTACGGAAAGCTACTTCGGCTCACACCTTCTCTGTGCCCTCGGACTCACGTCCTACGATTTGTCCTGGCCGGTCCTGTTGCCCCACCACCGGCTATTCACCTGGGTTTTCTCTCTATTTCATCCGTTCTCACCGATACTTATGGGGCCAGACGCTTTCGCGTCACTCTCCACCACACTGCCTAAAACACCACGAAAGAGGAACCTCGAACACCCTTCGTTGCAATTTTTTCTGTGGGTTTTGTGTGTTTTCGTTCTTGCGCTCACGCGCCTCAGTTCTGCAAGCTATGCACGAAACTCTGATGGGCAGACGCGATCCGTTCAGAAAGACTTTTTTCAGATTCTCTTCCGGGAAAACGTCGGCGGTACACTCGGCCTCAGAAAGTTTCAATGCGTATGATACGGCATGCATTTCGTTTGGCTTCTTGTAGCCTGTCATGGTTTCATGCGCATTCGAAAAGATTCTGTCGGTCACATATTTCGTCAGCAATTGGACCACGCCTGCGTAACTCGATACCTTGTGATTTTTCTTTCCTTCCTGATTTCTCTCCAGGCTATACCCCTCTACTTTAAACTCTTGGTAGAGTATCCCTTTTATATTAGTCCATTCTGTCGTGGAAACGACTGTCGACGAAATCTTTCACCTCTGGGCGGTTCAACAGACCGTTGATACGATTTTGTGTGATGTTGTTCTCGTCAATAAAGTCGTTGGGAGTCGGCGTGAAAATACTGTACAGCTCTTGGTGGGATGCTTCGACGTTGATGAACTTGCAAATATGGCGAGCTGCGTCTTCGACTATAAAAGCCACGTCCTTTCCCATGATATATATAGCCTGGTCTTCCGCAGTCCTTGCAGTTTGCGTTTGGTTGTACTCTTTGAAGACGATTCGTTACTCTTCGTAGCCTTAAAAGGCTGTATCGGACTATCCATATGTCGTGAAATGCATTGATCTTTCTGGAGAACCTTACGGATGTCTGATAAAACATTGGAGAGGTTCACCATGTCTCGGGGCGTGAGATAACGAAACTATGTATCACAATTTCATAACTCCTCGACTTGCAAGGCTTTGTATCCTTGGGAAGTCTGTAAGGCTGGGACGGTTTTGGCATCCACCTCTTCCTTATGGATTAATAACTTAAAAGAAATTCCTTTGTTTTGGTCTCTTGACGGAGGAGTCGTGTGCGATATTTGAGACAAAGGCATTTGTGGCTGCGTTCTCGGGGTAAGCAGGAACTCTTTGGTAGCAAGGATAGGTAGGACAGTCTATTTTATTGCATGGTCCGCATCGGCGTACATTATACGAAATATACCTATCATGCACACCATAATGATCTGCGTAACGGCTTATGCGGTCTGTTGGGTGGCAGAAGCCAATGAGACTGTTGCGCGAAGACCCGCCGAACTGCCCGCTTCCCGGGGCGACTGAAGTGCCGGCCGGGTGAGATTATAGGGGTTCAAAAACGGTGTAACTAGGTGCTGGCTCGACCATAGAGGTGGGCGAGCTTGGCCCGTGGTGTTAGGGAACTGACTTGAAAAAATTCTTGGAAACATTTCAAGTGGGACTGATGTTTCCGGATTGGCGAAAGAAGCTTAAGAAGTGTTTCGCAACGTCGGTGTCTAAGAACTTCAGCTACGTCCTTCTAGGTCGGGAAAAAATTAACAGAGTGATTTACGAGCCGTGCGATCGATTGTAGAGGGCGCCTGATTTTGCCTCGGTCGCCCTTTTTAGTAAATAAACGGACGCTGCTTTGAAAAGAAACTCTGCATCAGGGAAGGTTGGATGCCTTCTAAACGCAGATGGAGAAACATGGACTATATCAAGACTCACTGTGATAAATTCCGTGAACTTTTTACTCTTGTTGACTAAATGGATGTAACGGGAGCACCAAAAGAGCGCTAAATGTATCTATGTGTTCTAAATATGTACAATTGAAATACTATAGAGAATGAAAAGTTACAAACACTTTCTCGAGAGATGGAGGACGCGGAAGATATCGGGCTCCATTCCTCCGGGAATGCGTGTGCATATATATCATGAGAATGGAATGAATCCGCCGTTTTTTTGACGAATCTTCACAGGCTTTGATGAGAACTCGTGCCTGTGGTTATATTTGTTCTGCGCAGGGCCTTATTACTGACTGACTGAGTTCCAAGTAATTTGAAGGGTGGTTGACTGACTGGCTTTTGGACTTTTTGGAAAAGTCACAAAAAAGTTATTGAAACATTAAGTGTAATTTTAATGTTATCATATCTAAAATTTTAACGAAAAAACATTCTGTTCTCCCTTCATTGCATGGAGATAGATTAACTGTGAATATTGAAATTTTATTTGAAATTTTAATTTCTACAGAATTGGTCCACGTAAACACCGGTGACTGGTGAAACATGGTATTCGTTCGGGCCCTCTGCTCACCGCCGGAGACAAGAGCACCGCCGGCGACGAGAGGCATATAACCAGAAAAGATCTCTTGTTTTTCAGAACTGTGTGTCGACACCAGATAAACGCTGTCCCCCAAAACCCCAAAATTCAAAGACGAGTTCCGGATGTCTCATGTTCGTGACACCTCGCAACAATGCCGAAACGTAAACAGACTGCTGCAGAGCTTCCATCTGATTCATCTGGAGACGGGCATAACAAAAAAGCACGATAATTGATCAGTCACCAGAAGGAGCAACAGAGGAAGCGCCGAACTACCGCATCGACGTCAGCTCCGCGAGCCAGAACCTCTCTGTGGACGACTGTGGCAGCATAGAAGCTGGTTGATGATGCTGTTCGTCGGTTCAAATGTCTCGTCTGTGTCATGAAAGTTCTTCTAAATGCCAGCCTTTCATCCAGCAACATTTCCCAGCACTACAAAGCAAAACACAAGCCTACCTACGATACCCTCGTTGAACTGAACGGGCAGAACGCAAGCGATATGTTCTTTGCAACAAAGTTCTGAATGCTTCAGAAAAGAATTCCAGAAGGAACGCAAGGACATCCGCTGTCGATATGCTGAAACGTCAGACGCGTGACAGACCCGCCGAACTTTCTGCCAACATCAAGACGAGAAAGAAAGATGTTGTAATCCCTAGTAAGATCATGCAATGTACCGCTACAGTTCTGTGGTTCGCTGTCACTGAAAAAAACCTTGTCGCTTGTAGGGTCACCCATCACACAAGGGTTGATCGATGTGTTCGATGGGAGGATGCAATACTCT
>JAVCKV010034284.1:0-24132 GCA_032274145.1 Herpochondria borealis | reverse complement strand
TTTCTAACAAGTAACTACGGGCAGTGGCACTCCTAGACACAGAAGTTATCTACCTGAGCCGTCTACACCCACACTTCCTTTTATATGTGAGGCAGGTTCATGACTTGTAGACAGGCATGTACCTCACGAGACCTCGATTAGTCAGTTTAAAAATTCCTGAAACTCTAGAAAACTAAACCGTCCGTTTCGCACGTAGCCCTCCACCCCGTTTTTCCAACCGGGGTGCGTGACTGGACGCGAGGATGGGTGTCTATAAGCTCCAGCCAGAGCCCCTGTCTTACACCATGAAAACAGGACCCCAGTCTTTTTACTTACAAACCATGAAACATGGTCGAGGGCGGCCTCATAGTAGACTAACCCTCATGCGAAAGTTTAAAATACAATTCGCTACATTCTTCTCGAATAACCAATTTGGATGAATGCATTGATGATGGCTCCCTCTCCATATGAATGTACACCGGGCCTACCGCTGGATTGGAGTTGATTGACTACCGTTGGGAATGCTCTAAGTAATATCAACTCTACATTAAAGCTGGAAAACAGAACAAGGTTACGCAAATCCAGTTAAATCCTTACATAAAACAGAAGTTCTGTAAATCGATGTACTATAGACTTAAGGCTTGTTACAATAGATTTCACAGAACATTTTGTTTTCTAAGATTTCTTATCAGGGACGTACTTGTGACTGACGAAAGGCTTAAATGTCGAAAAGCTGTATGAACAAGTAAACCCCTATTTAATAAGCTTAATTGTAACTTTTGACACTTCTAACAAAATCTTGTAATTATCTTGAATTCCCCATGAAGGTTTCTTACAATAGTCCAGATTTTTATCAGTCCCGCTTACAAGATTCTAGTAATTCTTAAAAGTAACTACATATGACTAACCATTTTTGAGTTGCTAAGTGACTAAGGAGTCAGTTTTTTACAGTAGTTAGTCACAACCACGCACTTGTAAATTATTGTTAATAATTATCCATGTGCAACGGCAGGGAATCGAGCGACTTGCTTCTGTTTTGTTGACTGAAGGGAGGTACATGTTCGCTTTCTCAATTCTTAGTACGATTTTTAAAAAGTGAGAAAGATATGCTGAAGGGACTGAAGCAATATCGAACTTTTTCTTGCGAACGATTGTTTCAAAAGCAACGCATATCGACAAATTTAGATTTCCCTTGCCATCGACCTCAGCCTATAATACTAGAATTTATTACCTTTTCTGTATGTTTTCAAAGCCCTAAAAATTTTCAGCGTAGCGATGTATTCTTCATGTCTAAAATATCTGTGCAATTGGGCATGTTCCTTCAAACATTTTGTACACACATTCAAAAAAATTATTTAAACCGCTAAAAGTTCGTCTCACACTTTCCTTAAATACAGAAGCCAATGGTGTATTAAAATCTTTCACCGTTTTGCAGAATCTTGAGCTATCGCTTCTACTTTGTAGGGGTTGTGTGTGCGAGACATAAATGGAAAGAAACAAATGGTTTTGTCCGAACGAAAACATCCGTTTTAAAATCGATAATTTCTGAAAGAAGCAAACGAATGCCGTTGTACTCTTCCCTCTTTGTATTTTTCATTTTATGAGTTAGCTTAGCAACTTATTTTGCGCCCTTTATAAGCGAGTTGTGCCAAACCGTGGTCCTGATCACCGCCTCCACATCCTTCACTTCACTTCACAAGACACCGACCACATTTTTCGAAGAATATACATCAAGAACGCTACCGCCGTCAACATGAGCTGCGATGCATCTCAGCCAGACCTGACCTATCTACGTGTGCTTCACAGTCAGCTGTACAAAGAGGTACATGAAAGACACATCAAACTTTCCTTCAAAGGGATATGCAGGCTTCGATGCTTCCTTCTCAATTACCAAAGCAACAATGAAGGTCGCCTTGCGGAACTTCACAATAACAGATGTCGCGCCGTGAGTTACACTGTATGGAATTCCCGATGCAGCCTAAAGTGCCGGAGGTGCGAACAGTACCTGAAATTTTTGGTATTGGAAATGCAGGCTTCTATTCATCTTCGCCACTTGTTGGAAACCATGCTCGGACTTGTTAAATCGATTGAGAGGCAAAAGCGCGCAAGAAGACATTGAAATTGCAAACAATGAGCGCGAAGATTGCGATGAAGATTTGAAAATATCGTCTTTGATTGTGTCTGTTATACCTGAAAATGGTGCCATCAAGTGTATCCGTAATAAAACATTTTCTGTGCAGGTACACCTTAACGTAAAATGCAAAAGCAAAACTCCTTCACAGTTTTATAGCGGTGTTGTAGTCTCAAAACTACATTTAATTAATACCAATGGTTTGTATGGGTTGAAAAGTAAAATTCATCGCTTGGATGTGCTGAGGTTATATTGAAAAAAGTTGACGATTGTTTATCGTAGAATACACATGAACACTATTTAATCGTTCTCTATTGGACGGAAATGTGGAGTCAAAAGGGAGCTAGCTGGATCAATTTTTTATGCTTTTCTAGTTCTTCTAACATCGACCAGATCGTTTGGAGTACTATTCCCAATAAGTAGCATCGGAAACTTTAAGGCATATTGCGGTAGAGTACCATGACATAAACTTACTGATGTCTCTGTTCAAATATCCAGGAGTTGATGGATAATTTGACAAACGTTCTCGCAAAGTTTCCAACTCGAAACCGTTTTCGAATTTCTCAAAAGTCCTAGTCCTTCTTTCCGTTTCTAAAGTAGTTAAGCGATTTCTTATACCCATACTTTTATTCCTCCCGTTTTATCAGCATTCGCTTTTGTTCATAAATTTTACAAATTTGAGCAAAACTTAGAACATGTAAAATAGTGGCAAAGTTCTTCAATTGCAAGAAGCGAAGGTATAACGAAGTATGTAATACGAAAAAGAAGTTCTTTGAACCACTTTAATTAGTGGGGTAGCTATATTTTATGCTATCAAAATTCCGGGCATGAACGTTGGATACAAACGGTACATCTGTGTACCGTATATAGCCCAGTTCTCGACTTACATTGCAGTTATAACAGGACTATTCTCATCTCAAACAAACATTCCGTAGCGGATCGAGGCTGTTTTGAAATGCCGAATCTTTCTATTCCATATTTTTGATTTTCTTTTTGTGTGAGTTTAATTTGTCTGTTTTATTTCTTGGTAAACTTTCAATCAAAATGCCACTCGACATTTATTGAGTGGAGCTCATGAAACTTACGTTTTCTGTACTTCAGTAAACTCTTTGCGATGTAGTAGATTCGTCTCCGAAGTTAGGCCATACTTGTCATTCCTATGCAATTAAAACTTCAACCACATAACGTTTAGGTTATGGTAATATTACCTGTTTCTATTGAAGCAACAGTGCAACCTATTTACCAATAGTGCTTTTCTTGTCGTTTTGGTCGAGCTCATTCAGGATATTTACTCCTGTTTAGATCGACGACATACTTCCTACTTTCAACGGGCCCAAATTATACGACATGTAGACGAAAAATATGAAACGCTTGAACCAGCCTGTAAATTGTATAAAACCCCGTTATAAAAACTTCGCGATGTACATGCATGCACATACGAACGTTTCACTTTATTTTAAAAAAAATTCCAATACAACTGTGAACTAAGTAAATAAATATTTCTTCCACAACTTCTAGCACGGCCTCATCCCTACCACCGAACTGGAAACTTAGCATACATGATAAAAAAAACAATATTGTGGAGTTATTTGCAAGATGGAGGACGCCGCAGGGGATGATTACGATGAATTTCTACTTCGTCTGAGCGACGCACTACAACGAGTTTCAAAATGGCCATCCGTGGAATTGTCGATTTATGAACTAAAGACAATTCGCGATTTCCTTAAGAGAAGGGTGCGCACAATGAATTTTTTTATGGAGTGTACTCAGGAAGAGATTTTGCGCAAAGGAAAGGGTACTGTCATCATTTGGAGCCCATCTCAGTTGGTTGCTCGTGAAGTTGAATTTGTCAACGAACTCCTACCAACAATATCATTCTTTTACGAATGTCGCGATATCACTCAGGCCCTGCTGGCGCTCGTTTACTCTTTGCTTGAAAAGACGAAAGTGCAGGACAGTGTATAATATGGTTCGAGTACCAATTAATAGTACCGTGCTATTAAGAACGAAGCACAGTCCATCCTATATCTCTGTATGTGCTTGTGGTCATGTCAAAATGAAACCCTACAGGGATTTTAGGGTGATAATGGCTATATGGCGTATTCAGGCATTCAAAAGTCATTAAGAAGACAAATGTCATTAAATTTTTCGATTGTGGTGATCTCAAAATTCCCTAAGACATCTCACCTTACAGCTAATAATTTGTGGTTCTAAATGGATGGGAAGCTCTATTATTGTTAAATGTCTTTTGAATGTAACCAAAAACTCTTCAATATCCTAAATGAGATATTTACTAGAACCATTAATATTGCATTTTGAAAGAGTAATGACAAACCCCTAAAATTCATTTCTAAATCTGATCATTGATTGAGTGTCCGGTACAAGTAATCGTAACCCATTTCTATCTGTAAAGGTTTTAAACCTTTAAATCGCACAATTACAAACCAAAGGACTTCTCAGTTACAGAATAATTGATGCAACTATTATTACTTATCACCGGTGATGAGACTTCTAACAACGAGACTGCTACGAAATTCATATTCGTATGCTCAATCACCAAATCTTAATGAAACTACCTAGACTGGTTTTTATATTATTAATCGGATTCTAGATTCTTTTCGTTGAACAACGGAAATAATATCTATTTCATATGAAAAGGGTTGAATTTTTTATGAAGGGGTACATATAGCCTCAATGTCTAAGACACAAGGGGTGAAGATGTTTCGCATATAATTATAACTGACATATCTCCAAATTTTTATTTCGAAGCAGGAACCAAATCTAGAGTCACATGAGCTTTACGAATACATTGTGAATCCAGTTGCCATCAATTGCTTGACAATATAGATTCCAGGAGCACTACTTAACTCTGTAGCATCATGTGGTTGTCTCGAAAGAAGTAGCCTTGGCTTACATTACTTGCAATAAATAAAAAGTATGAGGTAGATCATAATTGTGAGTAGTTGCATACAAGTATAAGCAGCAAAGCCTGCAGGTGAATCTATAAGAGAATGGACTATCACGATAAGACAGGATTGCGCAAAAATCTGATTTTCAAATTGGTAAGATCTGCCGAAGTTGAAAAGTAAAATATTTCACATACGGCCGGCTATCTTTGCCTCATTTCTACGAAAAGTTGTAGGAGTTATCCGGATTTACTCGTTTAGAAAAAAGGGTTGGTTATGATGATACCCGAACGTTCCGTAGGTCCCTAATGAACTATATAAGTACGTTCGGAGCAACTACTAAAAATAAAATTGACATGCGTTCCCCAAGGTACTAGAAGTTCAGTACCAGGGCGTCCAGAATTTATGTGGAGCAGAGCGACCCGATCACATGGCAACGGAGCATGTAGTGTGGCCCTGGTACATCGGCACAACTTGTGTGTACAGCACGGCAGTGGCCATCCCGATAGCGTACCTGCATGGAAGACGTTGCGCCACTATCAAAGTACTGCCGCACGTTTAGATGCACTGCCGGCAGTGTACAGGCAGTGTTCCTGCTCCGACGTTCATCGCTAGCGTAGAAAAGAATTGCAACTTGCTGGCACGCCCGGTAACGACGTCCATGTCACTGCCGGATAGCGACGACCGTTCCCGGACAGAACCGTATCTCAACAAATCTTACATAAATCGTATGTATTGTTATAGCCGAACTGGACGCCAGTTGTAAGTGCACGGCCGATTAATATAGATTAAAATCATGTTGCTATCGTAATGGAGATTAATTGCACTCCCTTTCAGTTGTCTGGTGTAGTAAAATACAGCCTACCTGACCCATGCTGCTGAAACGGCCAGGTGGCTAAAGGGGATTACAGTATTTATGGGATTTATTCCATTACGGCGCCCTATTTCCTCAATTTACTCCCTAGAACTCCATATTAGCTCGCCTCGTGACTCATAGCCAGCTACACAGTAGCTGGCTTAGAACAGTGTGGTAATGAAGACATTATAATTACGTCTCTATACAAATTTTATATCCCTACTATATTAGTTCTGCTTTATCTAGAGTACAGTAGGTTAGGCTACACGTGTGATAGTCTCGCGGTTTAGTTTATAAGCGCGTTTTGGCGTCTCTTCGCGACCGTCTGAATAAACGATAAACTTCTCTGGAGCTTTCCCTGCGCGGGCTGAAGCGCCCCATCTCGGATGTACCAGCCCCAGCCGTCTTCCGCGCCCCGTTTTTCTCTAGTAAGGTGCACAACCGGACCCCTCGACCGTCTCAACACGCGAGCGCGCGCTGTCTACCCGGTCTTTCGTCCCCCGTCACAGTCACCCGGACCATGAGTATCCCTTCTCCCTAGGAGCGGTTCCCTGCGCGATCTGTAGCGCCGCTTCCAAGTATTTCCCCGTCTCCTTTGTCCCCCGACGTCAGCGAGTGCTTCGTCCCCAGGTTCCCGTCCTTTCGCAAGAGAGTACCATCCCTCCTCTTCCTCCCCTACCTGCGATTCGCGAGCAGTAGCTCCGAGTTCCACACATGTCTTTCCGTCTCACACCGCGCCGTGCGTTGCGTTATGTCTGCGTCCCCCGTCGCCGGTCGCCAGTGATAGCGACGGCCCCAATTCGTTCCCACTCCCCTCACGGGAGCCAAGCGCCGCGTTGAAGGCTCTTTCCCCGTTCCAGACGACAGCCAGCGCGTCTCCTCTATTTCCCTCAGTCGCCAGTGAGCACCACCTCCCTTCCTTATTCCACTGCCCTACCGCCCCTGTCTCGGCAGCAGAGAGAGTGATTTCTACTTTTTTACCTCACAAAGCGCCTGGCGCTCTTTTCAGACATCTAAATTCCGCCACATACCCTTAAAAAGTATCTTTGTGCAAGTACGTCTAGATGGTACAGTTCTAGAAAGCCCACAAGGACCCTTTCACGCTATCACCTGCTACCTAATGGAAATTCGGTGCTCTCATAGCACGGTTCTTGCACAAATACTCCTTACTTGGTGTCTGTGATACTAAAAACAGTGTTCATGAGGTTGAGTAGAGCATACCGTTCAAAATACTACACAAATAAGTCGTTCCCAACGGGAGGCGTTTTACAAAGCGCATGGTTGTGAAATTCGCATCCGTTTATCCGTTTGCGTATATAACCCTTCCTATTCGAGCAGCGCAATTTCTGTGCAATTTTGCTATTTGAGCCGCGCTCCCGTCTATCTACGCGCGTGCGCACATTTAACGTAACGTTCATTCCTTTCTTCGTTCCGCGTGCTTTAGTGCTATGCAACGGTTGAAACTGCCTGTCCTCCGTCCCAAAGCATCTAGTAAGTGTGCTCTGGTGACTTCAGTCGGTATATTTTGAGGCCTTCCTGCTCCCTCGTCCCCCTTCTGCGACCGTCGTTCGCCATCTCGTCCCCTTCTGATACCGTCGTTCTCCTCCGTCTCCGTCTGCAACCGTCGTTTGCCTTCGTCCCCTCTTTGAGCCCTTTGTTCTCCTCCTTCTTCCCGTCTGCGACCGTTGTTCGCCTCCAATCATTTTGTCCCATTTTAGCGCCCGTCGTGTGCGCCTTTGCCCTTCGTCCCATCTTCTCTACCGCCTCTTTGCTACCGCCGCGTCCGAGCTGTCCTACAGGACTTAAACGCTTGTTTTTCTGAATCCTCAGTCGTCTTTTTTATTAGCTTTCGAGCTGATAATCCTATCCACTACAGTACTGTAGAGGATAGTTGTATAGACTCTAGTAGTCTTCTAAATAAGGCTTCCAAAACATCCGCTAATAGGACTTCCTTTATACGTAGCTAGACTTGTTGTACTACACTCTTCCTACGTGAAAATCTACAAAAACATTGTTCCATCTCTGCAATGATGTTGATGAATATCAGTAGATCATGGACAATTGTATTGGAGAGAAGAGAGAAAATAAATTGCATTTGGTTTTTTTCTTCAATACCAGCAGCGTTTTAATATTAAATGATTAGCGAGAAAGCATACGACTGCATCGGGGAACCATCAACGAATATACAACTGAACCAGACTTGCAAATCGAGCTACCATGTAGTGCACCCGACATAACGTCCGCCCACCTCGCAATCTTCTGAAACTCCATTCGTGACGACTACCCCCGCATGCATTGCCTGAAGAAAAGTGCTTTTAGTCTTCAAAGAAAAATAATACTCCAGTCCATCAGAATTGACATAACGAAGCCCCAAGGACCCAATATTTTAATCTTGCGATTTTGCGACACGGCCCATCTATACAACTTTGAAAAGTTAAAAAGCAAACGAATTTAGAACAAAACTATTCTTTAAGGCGGTTAAAAGCTCCATTTTTATTAGCTGATAAAATTGAACGCGCCATATACGAGGAATTACCTGAACGAGGAAGAGTTAAAATGTAAAATTGTGAAGCAGACGCTTACGGCAGGCTGAAAGATTTTGGCAGTGAATAATGCACTTCGCCTGCCAAATTCTCGGCGAGTATTACTCACGACAACTTGTGCAAACATTTTCTTTCTACAAAATTGAGTGTGTTAGAATCACATGTACTTAGGGTTAGCTTTAATGGTAGAATCTTTTGAATAAACTATGAGGATTGTCCAGGTTAACCTAAAAGAGCGTAAGAGTAGGAAGGCTCTTAGTACTACTCTCGCTCATTCCAATTATGCACAAATTTGACTTTTGTCAGCCGTTCTCCGTCCTTTGACTTCAGTTTTATATTGTATAAAGCCAAATGAAAGCATATGTCCTCCTCTTTGTAACAATATAATTATCTTTGAATTTAAAAATCATTTTTCAATGTGTGGTCAAGTGTGAGTCGGTGAAGAACAATCTCGGTACTCCCACGGCCAAGATTCTTTTCTTGTTTCCACCCGTTGATTAATTGGCAAAGAAAATTACTGCGGCGATGGAACAATATGTTCCATGATCTTTGCTTGTTAATTGTTCGTTTGCTGGAATGGTACGAATTAAAATTTCATTGGTTTGCAACGTCAACTTTTTCCAAGGTAGAGAAACGAATCCGAAATTCTGCGTTCAGTTTTGCAATTTTCAAGTAGTATATTACATGTGTTTCAGTAATAAATTTAAAATGAAATACAATGACTATTGATGTACTTTTCAAATGGGAGGAGGCTGCGTTTACTTTTTAATGATACCCACTTCCTGTTAAAAGAACATGCAAGTCAATGATACTCATATCCATTCAAAACAACATTTTGCGAATTTAACGTGTAACATTTGTGAGCTACGATATGCAACAGGAGCGTGCGAAACTTTCTAACTCATTGCCTTCAATAATATTGCGCAAAACAATAGCTTGAGAGAGATCAAGCGATGCCTGGGCGATTTCCAATAGCTCTTTTTTGTATACAGTATGCAACATAAAACACATGATGTGATTCATGCGCATGAGGCAAAATTGGCATGAAGGATTGTCACAAGTATGATTTTCTCTTAGAACAAATACCTCATTTCGATAGACTTCCATTGAGAGGGCCATGTTGCCCATTATTTCTAGAACACAATTTTCAATGTATTGTAAAGTTTCCATCGAGTTCTGGGCGGATGGTTTTTCTGCTTCTCCAATCAATACGATACTTATGGAAGTAATTAAACGGTGCTTTGCTTTGTTTCGAGGGTCATCCATCTCGCAAGAATTTATTCTGTATAACAGAGGCTTTAGTGCTAACGATTTTGGTCGGTGGTTGGTACTTGGTTTATCTGAGATTTGTAGGAGAAACATCATTATATATTACTTTGAATGATTCTTTTTGAAAAACAACTTCGTTAATTTTAAGAACGTATCCTTTCGTGCGTGTATTATGAAAAAAATATCATTTTGCAGAGATGCAAAGGAATTAACGGGTGTATTATCAGAATCAATTGATCCGTTCACAGCAAACGTTCTGCATCCGATTTTTTCATGAGGTCGGTTGCACTCGGAATTTAGTTCCAAGCCCTGACCTAAAAAGAGCTGACTCCGAAACCGGCGCAATGAGCAAGTTTCAAAAGAACACGCGTACGTAATATTTCGGAAATTTCGAAAAAAAATGCAAGATGTTCATGTACCATGTTCTCCACCATCTGAATTTTCTTCACTTCACTTCTTCTGTAGTAACGGAATATAATTGAAAGTCAGGCCATTTTATGCTATTGCAATGAATTAATACTTCATCCATATATCCTTGAGGTCAAGCTAATGTTATTTGGTTATTTCAAAACAACAGTACAGCGCTTTGACGCATAACGCTTTTCTTGTCGTTCTGATCCAGCTCAATCAGGATGTTAAATCTCGTTTAGATCTACAGGTAGACCAAGAGTATGAAAAGGTTTTTATAAGCCTGTAAATGTTTTAAAAAATCCGTTCTAAAATTTTGCAATACACATGTACATTACAAACGTTTTAACTTTTCAAAAAGGACGTTTCGAAAAACAACTGTGAATAAAGCATATAAATTTGAATATCAAAAATATAGATATTTTCCAAATCAAGGACAACTATTTTTGGCCCCGTTTCATGAGTCTGCTTGGAAAGCATGAGTTAATGTTATTCGAACAGCTTAGAACAGTGAATGCCACTGAAACTATAATTTAATTGAATCCAGAAACGCAGCCGATTAGTCAGTAACCCAATCAAGATGGAACCGAGAAAAGAGAGCAGTTACGTTCCCAGATTGAATATCAGCCGAAGGCTGCAGTTCTTGATCCAGAAAATACATAATTGTGCGTTACATCTTACGGTTTAACGTGGAAATTTACGAACTGCAAAGAGCGGATGACTCCATCGATGTACTGTGGAATTAAATTACCTTCTTGATTTATGCCATCTGGGGATACCGGCATATCCACATTGCCGAATACGACCGCAAAAACCTTACGCTCACAAGCTACGCCAGCTTGTACCGTTACAGGCGTATGCAGTTAGGCTTGCGAAACAGGCCATGGACAGTTCAGCGGGCGTTAGAAATCTCTCTCTCTGCACTACTGTGGATTCTATCCCTCGCGTATCTTGAGTATTCAATCCCCATCTCGCAGAAAAGCGACGAGGGTCTAGATACGTTTAGAACTGTTCAGAAGCTGTTCAAAGATGCTTGAGTAAAGTTGAACATGAAGAAATGCTTCTTTTCAAGCAGGAGGTGGAATTAATTGCCAATAAAATCCGTGCAAGGCCGCTGTGAATGTACCGCACTGAGAAAGCACTCCTCACGATTCTTAGTTGTATCTTACCTCAATATGAAGTGCTTGGCGAAAGAAATCAATTTGTACAGACGATTCGTAAAAACTATGGGACTGCTTAGCACAAGTAACACAAGAGGCGTGAAAATCGCTCGCACGGTAAAATAGGATATTTATTCAAATCTGGGAGACCGCTGCGAGTGACCAGCCTTGCATGGAAGATTGACGAAGAAATCACCGTTCTTCCCACGCAGAGGAGGGCTTCCGAGACTTCCGCGACTATCAATGTAACTTCCGAAGATATTACAAAGGCCGACTGTGTTATGGTGGGCTGGTACCGGTAGCTCATAAATCAAATGAAAGAGCGGCAACTGGTAGATAATGTCGCCTGGAAGTGTCTGCTGGGGGTTTCCGCTACGAGCCTTCGGAGCACCACTTGCAAAGGGTGATTTGAGGGCTCTTCGCGTCGTTTCTTCGTTTCTTCTTAACAATTAGCACATCCTAGACGGAAGTAAGGAAATGCGAAGCAAAATACAGAAAGCATGCAGGACAGCAATGACAGACTCGCCAAATTCGGTGACCGTCGTGGTGATTTACCAGAGCAATAATCTGTCCTGTTCAGTCGTAAGCGCAAAGTAAGTTATACGGGTTGTGACGATAGGTGGTGGTGTATGACAAAAAAATTGTACACTACCTTCGCGCATTGCAGTATGTATGACTGCAGTGCAGGAATAAATTTTACTTTTGTGTGTGTTCGAGGTCAAATATCCGGGACAAGGACATTGTATTCTAATATTTAGAAAGAGGACCGCACATTGCGCGCTCATTTAGGCGAGCGTGCGCTCCACGTGAGTGATTGGCCCGGGGTTTTCCCTGGCTTGATCTCCTCTCGGCGTGTAATCTCCTCGGGACAGAATAATTGATACGTTTAGTTAGAGTGAATGCTTCGAAGAGAGCGGTAAGACAGTTCCAAGCACCAAGTTGTGAGGTATCATAGATTTCCCAATACAGTTTTCCGTGGTTATATGTGTTTCTTCCTTTCCTATCCAGCTTCCCTTCTATTTCAATTCCAAAGCGGGTGGAAAGCGCACCGCAAAGCCAACGAAAAATAAACGCAGAGTTCCCCCAAGTGCTCAGCCAAAAGTTTCCGGCTCTATCACAGCCTGCGTCCGACTGCCGCATTAAGTAGTTCTACCATATCCCGTCCTTTTTGTACGCATGCCCACCGAACTGCCGGCGTAGGCTACAATGGTCTCCCGACCTAGAAGAAATTCTGGGACAAAAACGCATGACATTTCGCTACGGCAAGGATTACCCCCCGCGCATCTCCCAGATTCTCAAATTTCTTCATTAAAAATAGTGGTAAGAACAAAAAGTCCAATACTAAGAGAGGAAAGTCAGACATGGATACTACGGAGAAAAATGTCAGAGTTTGTGCCGGAAAAGCCATAAAAGTCAAGTAGAGAGACGAACAACACACTGCGCGTCCAGATTTAGACAAGAAGAATTAAAATTTTCAAGTAATATTGCCACTTCCCCCCTCTCCTCCCGCCACTTACCCCAATTGAAGTTGGGTTCGTTTTCCGGAACCGCAGCTCCATCGACCTTCACTACTGGCTTTGAAACAGGAACAAAAACACCCAGCCCGAAAGGATATGAAGCTCGCGTTGAGGTGGACAGTACCTGGTCCGCAACCACCCTAGGCCTTGTGATTAATCTTCAAATTACTTACGAAGTTGCAGCTCTCCTAAAAGGCATGTAGACAGAAGTGAAGCGGATAAAGTAAATGCTAGTCATGTTGGAAAGGATGGTAGGGATCGCGTTCGAAAATCCATAAAAAAACCGAAGACACGGTAGCGCGGTTCAACGAAACTTCTATCCAAGTGACGATGAAGCATTGTACTGACTTCAGAGATTTAAAGAATCAAACAGTGGAAGCCAAATCTTCCGTGAGGACGCAAAATCAAGAGATCGCTGGATTTTTGCCCTTCTTTTTATTCATTCTAACAGAGAATTCTTGGACCCGACGCTTTTGCGTCACTCTCTATCATATTCTCTGAGCCACCTCGAAAGACGGACCTCGAACACCCTTTTTTGCAATTGCTTGCTTTTTCTGTCCTTTTTGTTAGAGTTTTGTGCGTTTTTTTCTTGCGCTCACGCGCAGCAGTGCTGCAAGCATTGCACAACAACGAGTAACTCATTAGAGAATCTGGAGTGCAACGAAGGTGACGACGATATTCAAACATTTTTGGCAGAAGTCCATCATGTCGATAATTTGGAAAAACGAGGTAACCAAACGACGGAGTCAGGAGACCTCGCGGCCTACTCCTCCTGTCACAAGAGCAAGAAAACGTTCTAAATCGATTTTATATAGCCGAACCGCGCCGGCGGCTCGGGCCGTACCAGAAACATCGAAGACAAGGACCACGGTGCACCAAAACGGGGCCGACGAACCCTCGACAATAGTGGCTCGTTGCGCGATGGTCAAGTGGTGATCTTTCAGAAAACATTTGGAGGGGTATGTCGCACGTTCCACTTTCAGATGGGTCAGACTGTGAAGAGGAAGATCTCTAGAACTTCTTATCGTACTAATCGGACGCCATCATTCCGGTGAGTTTGATAGAGAAGGAGACTCAGGTAAGGTCATACAATACGAGGCTTGCGAGCCCAAACAGGCTCCGGTAAACCTCCATGAGATACTTAAGGAGCAGAGCGGCGAAGTTTTCTGCCATACGGAACTAGCCATACAGGTTGGACGCTCCGGGTCGATCTTCTTCGGAGATGATAACGAAATTGTTTTCGGGGTTCACCCACGCAACAAGGACTTCATCAAAATCTTCCTCCCAGCGTCGTTTCGACACGGCGTGCTCCGGTTAGCGCATTTTCACTACCTCTCTTAACACCTCGGAAAGACGCGGTTGAATAACCGTCGTCGACAGACATATTACTGGCCCTAAATGTCTGTCGCTGAAACCGCGTCCGTGCGGGAATGCAATGGCTGCGCTAAGAAACGTGTCCGTTTCACAAAGCAAGAAAACTCAAGGCGTCTCTTCCCGGCTTAGAAGCCGCTGGAGACGATGAGATCGACATCCTTGGACCCCTGCCCAAGTCTAAGTCTGAGTTCTCCTTCATCTTGGTCATCACGGATCGGTTCACCAAAATCACTCATGTCATCATGTTGAGACGAATCAAAGCATATGAAGTTGCCACTGTGTTCTTGAACGAGTGGGTTTTAAGGTTTGGTACGCCGTCGACTCGGGTGTCTGAAAACGATTCGCATTTAGAGTCTGAATTTTTCCAGCAGGTGCTATAAATCCTTCTGGTGAAGAACTCGTTCACCACCATCCGGCTGACTAGTGCTAGTGAGCACGTGCCATATTTTATGCGTATAAAAACGACGTGTACTGAACGAGCCAGACCACACCATTCCACTTAGTGATTTCGAAACCACAGCCTGAGTTCACCGTCCGGCATTTACACAAGCTTAGAACCTGCTCCTTCGATAAGGAGCACTTTTCCCGCCACCCTGACATCGCTATCGACAAAGCCAAAAACAATCACCAAAAGGCTCAACTCCGGTCCAAACACGACTTCGACAAACGCATTCTACGTGCCCATCAACTGCTCGTTGGCGAAGCGATCTATCTAGAAACCAACGACGGTGACAAGAAACGCCGTAATCTGTCGCACAAAGTCGCTGGCTCATTCAAGGAGCTACAAGCCGGGGACGCAAGCAAAATAGTCATCTAACGTAGCGAAGTTGTTGCAACCGTCAGCCGTAATCTTGTGAATTGCGTCCCTTCGCCCGTACCAGTGGTTGGTCCAACTGACACGTCTCATCAAGAGAGCGCCCGCGACTTGGCGACGAAAACAAACGATGACCCCACCTGGTAATTTATGAAAATTCTCAAACATCGCGAGACAAAATGATGGATCTCTCGAATTTATGTTGCAATGGGAAGGCCATCGGTTGAGCTGGTTCTCTCTCCCGGATGTACCAGAAGAATGTTTGTCTCGCTACCACGCGAATTTTGCTCGGAATAGTGTATTGGTTACTAACGTCAAAGCTTGGCCCGAATTCTGATATAAAGCACCTCCATCTCGTACTATGGGCCTTCGCATCCCGATCGCCCGCCTCAGAGAACCCTTTCCCCACATTTTCCCACTTTAAAATGCATCTGTTACGTAACGGTTTCCGCCGGTTCGTCGAAACTTTAATTGGGGGCCAAAGGTGTGGTCTCTAGGCTGATTGTTTGTAAATTTAGGATAAAAAAGCATCAAAAATCGTCTCGCGCAGCGCTCTACGCGATTTATAGACAACATCAAACATCAAGCATTAATCAGCAGGCTTCAATAATCGCCTCGCGCAGAAATCTGCGCGACATTATGTCATCCAAAACAAGAAATACCGCGACCGTAGTCCTAGTGCAGCATAATAAGACTCGTTAATCGCACAGGCCACAGTCGTAGCCCAACGTATCACCGCCACTATGTCTTGCTAACTCGGAAGAGAAGCTCGAAATACCCCATCGCCTTTTTTTGGTCGATAGGAGAATACAATCGAAGGAGGTGAAATCGACAGCCCAGGCTAGCCTCAACGCTTCCAGCGTGAATTCCGAGTGCCGTTTTGTGGTGTTCTTATCCAGAAATGCGGCACCGACATGCAGCGACAAGGGTGAACGAGAGGAACTTACGCACTTGTTGCGAGCAGTAATATGCAAGCTTTAATAAACCAACTTTTCATCGTGTCGCGCAGTCATCTGCGCGACTAAGGGGCATAGCCCCCAGCGAAGGAAAAAATGTCATAATCCACCGCTGGCGCGCAGTAACCTGCGCGTCACTAACCTCATTCCCCCACGCGCTACCTCGCGTGAGGTCCAAGGTTTTCTCACGCAAGCATCGGGGAGCCCCGCCTTCGGAGCGCCATCAGATTCAAGTCAGAAGCGTTAGCGCTAGGCGCGATAAAGTTGAATGGGAGGCATCCATCATGGCGGGACAGGGGGGACACCTGTAACACAAGACAGGGGCGAAAGGATTGGCCTTAACAATGAGTAATCCAGGGATGTGAGGACGAGATTATATTTTAATTAATCCCAGAATCTCCCTTCAATTAGAGTCCTTGTCGCCATGAGGATATTCCTCGGCAGGACCGCAATTCCCCCGCCTTCCGCACAGGTCATTTATTCCTACAATGGACTTTCCTTATCATCGCCTGCCTCTCAAGACAGAATCCAAAGCGATGGAAAGTAGACCGGCGGTGTTCCTCTCCAAACACGCAGGAGGATCCCCCTGCCACCCTACTCCTCTCAGACACAAGAAGAAGCTGTCAAAAATAATTCCCGCAGATCGCTGCACGAAAAAGCCGCAACTGCTAAGAAAAGAGTTGGTCGCAGAAGAGCCGAGCCAGGAGGTGGCGGCCCAGTCAGCCCGTCCATACGAAGCATTGGGCCAAAATTGTACAGTTTTCAACGAACCGCGCTGCTCCAGTCGCGCAGGGTTAGTAGGGAGCGGTAAGAAACTTCCAAGCACCACGTTGATAGCTAGCAGACCTTTCAAAGTACATTTGTCCCTGGTTGTTTATGTGTATTACTTTCCTTTCCAGATTACCTTCCCTTTCAATTCCAGAGCAGGTGTATAGCGCACCGGGAAGCAGAATTTAACGCAAAGCAAAGCGCTCCAAAGCGCTCCACGACACGTGTCCCGTTCCTGCACAGCCAACGTCCGACTGCCCTATTAAATAGATCTATCAAAGCCCTCCTTTTTGTACGCTCCACCCCCGCCCCAGAGCTACTAGAGCGTACTAAAATGATATATACCCGCCGCCCGGGACAGGTCTACGTAAAATAATAATATGGTTCCAACCAGGCGCACACGTATAGTAGATAAACTGTACGTATCAGGGGGGGCACATACAGTAGACTAACTGCAAGTATCGGCTTGCCCTCTGCGTTTTTTTACAGGCGTCCTGCATGTCATTGGAAAGGAGGTAATGACGGCGAAGTTAGACAGTCGCACCGGAAGTAAAACTGAACAGATCAACGACGCCCTACAGTCGTACAAAACCGATCAGTCTGGCAACAGACCGAATATTTCCAAGCCACCGGCTGAAGAGCGTCCGCTTTCCAAAACTGCAGCGAAAGGACTCTCGTAAATAAAGGCGATCGTGCTCACGATGTTTGGCACTGTGACTATTTTGGCTCGGGGAATGGTAGATAGACGAGCTCTTTAAATCTCTCCTTCATTTCGGGCTTGAACCATGACCTCCTCAAATGAGATTGCATGTCCGGTATATTTGCAGAAACGATAGACGCTGGTCCTAATAATTTGAAGTAGACCGTCTTTTAAGAATTTGATCTATTCAGTGTCTGTAAGGCATTGTAACAGTGGTAGGCCGCAACAATTAGGCGATCACCGTACGATGGTTATTTTTCAATAGGTTTCTACCTTATATTTCGGAATCTCTCGGTAAAGTTGCGGTTTGCGGAAGATTTGGTATAGGTGATCAGGAAACGCTGAATGGGATTGATTTTTTTGATTTATGTTACCTTAACACCGCTTCTAGCGGTGTGATAAATCTTTTCGCATTTCCTCTCAGGTAGTAAGCGATTACCACGAGCCCCTGCTGTTAAAACATAGCGAAGGTTTCACACTACTCTACCATCCGGATAAGGAGGTCAAAGACCATTATAGAGGTCTTCATCTGCTACATGAAGCTGCAGATCTGCTGGTTTTTTCTGCGAGTAATGCGCCTGCGTAGAACCGTACCAGATACCCAACTGGGGCTAAAAGGACGAGGCTGCAGTTCGCCAACTCATTGATGCGATTTTATCGCCATCAATCTTCCGTCTACTCTTAAATACCTTTAACCGTGGCACTGCATGGTTGTCCTTGTCAAAACACACCTTTTTCCGTACGAAACAAAAAATCGGGTTCGTTAAATGTGAATATCGTAAAACCACATTTCAGGCTTTTAAAAATACGGAGGGTATAAAAATCTAAGTTTACGAAAAAAAACCAGGATATTGGGTTAAACATGAGGTTGGCTACCCGAAATTTAGTTGGGTGTGTGAATATTCAATATACGTTTCTTTTATATTAAAAGATCAAAATCCTACCAAAAAAGTGTATGTTAATAACACAGTTTTTTTATGTATTTCATGGCCATATAATTTCCTCTTCTTGATAAGTAATTATGCTTTCTTCATATTTTTGTTGACTAAATTTCTGGAAATAAGGTTTCAAGCTACGGTAATATAAGTTAAACTTCGTGGTTTAATTTAAAGCGTTTTAGGACATAAATTTACACCGTACACGTCTATCGCAATAGCTCGGTACGGATACAAGTTAATATTGTTAAGCAACTCTTGAGTCAAAAAAGTCTTATCTGAGTCCAAGTGGCGTGACTGCGCAAAACAATTATGGATACCGTGCTGTGACGTGATCCAGTTGCTCCCCGTCCATTTAGTTCTGTTAAAAATAGAACATTTTTGTGAAGAACGAGCGCGACTGCTTTGCAAGATACGGAGAATACGTTCTCCAGTTTTTCCACTTGTTAAATTCCCATACAGACAGTAGCTTCTGTGAGGGTTGTCGTGACTGTACATCTGTCGTTTTTTTACCTCTAATCTAACCAATGCGATTCTTGCAGCCTCTTTCCAGAAATCTTTATCGTAGCTAACAGTTTTTGCTTCCGTCGAAGAATTCTGCATGGTTGCGCTGCTATGACCGATGATGATTTGTATCCCACCCATCTCATCGTCATCGGATTTCCCCATGGACTGAATAATCCGTACGGAATTATTCAAACCCCTTGCGCAACTGCTCGCGGTCATGTATGAGTATTTCATGCCTATTAATGTCTCGTATTTTTCCGTGCAAATCGAAGAAGCACCGCAAGATGTGGAATATGATTTGGTACTAAACCCGTGAAAAGGACGAAGGAGTTACGTCATCCGAATACCAGTATAAGTTTTTACAATTTTGCATCACCATAGGCAGTGTGATGGTAAATAACTCTACGCTTTTACAGTGGTGCACCACCGTTTATGGTGTTATAGCACACCATTTTACGCTCGTAAAGTGGTACACAACCATATATGTTGTGAAAGCACGCCACTATACGCTCTTACAGTGCTGCACCTCCATGCATGACGTGTTGCAACTCCACTTTAAAGCCTTGCAGTGGAAAAACAGCGTTGGGGTTTTCTCCTGCACAGCAGTGCGAAGCGGGAGACACTTTGCAGTCGTACAGTTCAAGGATTACTGTAAGTATGTACTGCAGAACGGTAGCCTGGTGACCGTTGCTACAAAAAGCTTCACCGAACGCTGCCCTTACACTTTTACGCGACAGGTAGCTGGTACTTAAGCAATTGGGCCGTCAGCGGATATGTCTGAAAACAGTAGTTAGCGAGGCTTTCCATCATTTTCCGCATTGAATTACGTTTACTGCACTCTTCCTCTCCTTTCCCCTTTTACTTTCATCTCCTAGTCAACCCCCTTCACACATTTTCTAACGGGCTGAGCAATGCACGCTCCTGGCCGTACGTCTCGCGTCCCTTCTGGGCGTGTTACTAAGCGTAGCTCTATGAGCTCACACAGGCCACTCGGTCCCTCACCTAATCAACCGGAAAGTGGTCTCCCGATACATATCTCTCTATCTCATGCCGTTCTTCTTCGTCTGCCGATGCCAATATCGATCCTCATTCCAACCCTGAGCCGCCTGATCCCTTCAACAACGCAACCTGTATGCATTCTTCCAAAACATTTGACGCAGTGGTCCGTCAAAGCCGTGCAGAAACGAGCGTATGTATCATAGAGGTCCTCTTTGAAGCTTTACTTTCCACGCATCATTCCCCTAAGCCGGGCGCGAAGACCGAAGAAGTTTCTACGATGATACGGTCGTGCATAACTTGTTTGTTGAAGTTTTTTGTTGTATCTTCTTTTTTGGACGGAGCCGGATTCGCATTTTTCATTATATAGTAGAATAACTCGGAGCCACCACTGAGAACCCTGATAAATCTTTTCAAAAAGCATTGCCCATGACCTGTGCTTCCTTCTGTATTCATTATCAACGGGGTCTGAAATGTCGAGATTATCGCCTCGCTTTTGTACCTGGTTCGTATGAAACTAGATAGTTCTTTAAATATGGTCATGTCTGACGTTTTAACCTTGGCATGGTACCCTATGTTGATATCAATTACAGGTTGTAGAACTGAGACCTCCGATTTATGCCCATACAAACTATGTTTGTTGTTAACATATTCCTTACAAAATTTCCACTGTTTCCCGGATATCGCAGATTGCTGAAACACATAATTGGCTGCATAACCTGCATTTGATATGTTGGACAACCTTCTTTTTGTCTACCTCGCTGCTGTCATGTTTTCATATATTACTTCACGCTCGATGGAAGTTTCTGAAATCAGTGGTTCGCAAACTGTGAGGGCATTAACCAAGAACCCTTTCGAAAGAGATTGTATCTCCTTCAAAAACTTCTGCCAGGTAGTCTCAATGGTTTTTATTTTTTAGGACCGACAAATAGCATAAATAACTAGTCTTTCGGTGAATATTTTTAATTAGTTCCTCTGCCGTAGCGTAAAAATGGAATCAAGTACTCTAAAATAACTTCTCATCTTTCATTGAAGTCATAGGTGTTAAATTTTTTTTATAAAAATACCGCACGGTCCCGCTTTTCATTACTTTATCGGATACTTGTGCAGAGTGATCTTACTCTCCATCATTATCACTTCTCAGGAGAAATTCTAGGTATATTTGATCTTTTATCTCCTCCTCTCTTTCTTTCCGCGCAGCGTGCATCGCAGCGAGTGTTTCTGCCGCCTGTTAGATTCCATTTTCCTCTCCGTTCTCAGACATATTGGTTGCAGTTCTCTTCTTCTGTTTGTTTCAGTTTTTTGGTAAGACCAACAGTCTTTCACCTTTCGGATTTTAACGGCTCTCTGTAGTCTAGAATACTGTAGTAAATGTAGGACTTACCGGCCAGGCGAGTACGATAGCATATATCACGTTACTGTAATGCGCGCGCCGTTTATTAGCTGTGCACATTAAGCACCGCTACACGTGGCATGATGCACCATATGCATGATGCACCACACGGTATGCATGAGCGCGGTGCACCACACGTGTACCCACACGTGTAACCACACGTGTTGTGCACAACTTACAGTACAACCGATCTATGCGATTTACAGTGTTGATCCTAGATCTGCTAGTATCGTGGTCAGGTGGCGACGAGGTCCGAAAAGACAGTTTACCTTTGGACCAAAACTGAGTCTACTTGCGTGACACAGTCTCCGTTCAATAGCTGACGTCCTCAGTCCAGCCCCTTTCGCGTGTTCCCGCCCCTCGCTAACCCGCTCACTTCCTTTCCTCACACTGTCCCTATTTGCTGTTCTATCGTTGCTATCGTGCAACGCACGATTAAACCTCAGGGTGTTTCGAGTTACCTTTATGTTTCTGCCACAGAACTATCTTCCCAAGGCCAGTTGCCTTGGTTGTCTTCCGATTCCGCTTCAGAATCTCAAGAATAGAGCCAATTGCTCTACAAGTACCTATGGAGCATCTTAACTTTTAATAAAATCTATATATTCGTTTATTGATGCGATGACGACGACGAAGTGTTCGCCTGTTGCAGTATTATTTTTCCATAACGGAAGAGAAGTTGCTTACAAACACTAAACTGCTTACATTCGGCCTTTACGTATGGTAGCAACTATACTGAAATAATAGTGTATACGCTATTTCTCCCATGGCGTTTCTACGCGGGTTTATTATTTCGAGCTCTCTGCGTCCGCCCTATTTAAAACCTGTCACTTTACCGCTTTAATTTTCCCGTTCCCGCCAGACGCCGTGCTTTTAACCGTTCCAATCTGTAAAATTTTCAAAGTAGCGAGAAGAGATAAAATAGGATAGGTCTAAAATTTGAAAAATGTATGTATATAATTACACTCGTTTATTTTTGGTTAGAAAGAATACTATGCTACACATAAATTAAAATTGGCACCACTCACAGCTCATAACAGTGCGATGCAACCAACTGCAGTTTTTTTTAAAGCAAAGTACGCATTATTTATGGTTTAACCATTTCCATGACGTATCATTTTAAAAATATCACATAAATATAATTAAACGTTACATACAATTTTATTAATATAACTTATCTCTGTACACAGTTTATCGCCTCCTTCCGTTACAATTTTACCGCATCTTTGGAACGGCATGATTTGTCTATTTTACCACTGGGTAGAACTAAAAATGTCTTCTCCTTCACTCTCTTCCCCCTCATATCATAAAAGAGGCAAGGGGGAACGTGGTCGGAGGTACCATTCACTTTTGTCCTCTGTATGTGCAAGAAACGTTTTCTTTGAAACTTTTCGCACGTCTGTAGGTGCTTACAGAGACAGCTGAAAGAACGTCTGTACTTCCTTACTGCCTTTATTTTACTTTGGTCGCTAGTATATAACAGCAGCAATCAGTGCGGACTGGAAGCGAAACTTTCGAAGGAGATTGTGTATCGCTTGCACGTTACAATTAGCATATACGGACTCCCGCTGCATAGTTACGCATCTGGGATAGCCTGGCTTATCTACTGTAACGTCATTTTGTCTTGGGCGTAGAGTGGCAGCTCTAACGATCCTTCGGTGGAGTAGTAAAGTGTGCACTGCAGCACCCAAAATTGGAATCCGGAGGCCTGAAAGTGGGCACGGGTTTTGCACATCACCCACGATATGGTACGACTACCTGTTAAATTCAATCGGTACATACTCTTCGCAAAGACCTTGTGTCAAGGGACGGAAACGAACACTAAAGTTCGCTACCACACAGTAACGTAGGGAAAAAAATTCTCAAGGATTACCAGAGCATATCTCGTGGAAGATTGCCATTTTAGGACAGCTGTGATGATAAATCAACTATTGCAAGTACTTTTCTCTTACCGAAACGAGTTACTAAGCCGGATAGCAAGCAGGGGACCGCAGGTTATCTCAGAATAAAACTCCGCCTCAGGTACATAGACAGCGCTTCGCCTCAAATACCTATTTTTATGTAATTATTCCAACGACTGAGACCCAATTCTTTGCTCCGCCAGCAGATATAATTGGTCGCAAATCAGATGAAAATATATTGGGCGACTAAGGGGAAATAGCTGATATTTCCACTTGCCCATTGAATTACCGGATAGGAAAAAGGACAGACGGATGCGACCGCAACCACGCGCACCGCAAAACAGCGTTCCCGCACACACAGGCGGAGAACCGGCAGACGAACACGAACCGCCACCGATCGGCTAAGTTCCGCAAATGGGCCTGACATAAACCACAAACAGGACGGAAAGGAGAGAGATGAGACACAGGTGCATACATAGCGGCATAAGCAATATCCACGGCAGAGAGATTGAGAAGGATGCCTTTGTTGCGGGAAAACGGAAGAGTCGGTATTTTGCAGTGAATCGCGACGTCGATGGCTGCACGAACTAAAAGGGTTACATTAAGGAAGGCACCGTGACACCTAATGGCTGCTACAGACTCGTAAGGTGCGGGAGAGAGTACCTGACCAGTACGCTTGAAGGTGAAGTCAAGTTTTCGTTCTGCAAGACCCATGCGAATGTATTGCGCTTTGGCGCGTCTAACACACGCAAGTCAGGATACAAGCAAAAAAGGGAATAATTCCTTTTGTGGCAAGCGACATGCCGTGCAAGATGACAGAAGACGTACCGAATTGTCACAAGTAGATATATCTCAGCTGTCGTTAGAAAACCACTTTACATTTAGAATTCAAGCGAGGAAATGAGTTGGGCCAACCGTTCTTCACACGCATATAAGAGCAACCCATTTTACCTAGCGACATAAAAAGGAGGTACGAAAACTCAATCACTATCATTTCTACTTGAATTCACGTAGTGATCACT
>JAVCKV010034283.1:0-68101 GCA_032274145.1 Herpochondria borealis | reverse complement strand
ATACAGCGTTGTCGCGCCTTGTCAACATCTAAAATGAAGACACCTTCAACACCTCAATCTATAACGCTTTGGGTATAGACTAAAGAAAATCAAGCCGTTGATCTTGATAAAAGCTGGTCGTGGGGGAAATAAGCTGTACGTATCGATCAAAGTACAGCAGCTGTTTAAGGAGCAGAGCGAATTCACGAGGGAAATGAATGCCATAGTTTTTCGCAGTTTGGGTTATTTCCACGAGAGTTTTATCATATCCACTGCCTTCATTTATGTTTGATACTGACTGTTGCTGCTGCATGAAAATAGTCTCAACATCTTTTGCAAACTGTTTAATATTAATATCTTGCTCAGTCATACCAATGGCGTAAATTGCCTTTGCAGTGAGAGTAAAGTCCTGTGACATAATGCCCGTGACTAAATCTTTGACAGCACCCCAAGTTTCAGCTTTAACTCGACCAACAATACCAAAATCAATAAAAGCAACCTTGCCGTCCTCAAGGACGAGAAGGTTGCCAGCATGTACATCTGCATGAAAATGATGGCCTTCAAGTAAGGTTGCAAACCATGTATTCATCGCCTCGATTAATGCAGCTTCAGGATCTGATGTTAAATGCGCTACCTGCTCTAAATCTGTAAAAGGTGTGCCGTAGAGCCTTTCCATGGTCAAAATTCGCCGAGTACTCAGATGTGGGTAGGGTTCAGGTGCGATGACCTTGTCAATCCCTTTTGTTATCAAAAAAGCACGAAACTCTTCAAGGTGGTTCAGCTCAGCTAGAAAATCACATTCTTGTAGCATGCCATCTTTCATTTCTTGGCATATTGCTGATAAAGAAGCCATGCGCATTTGCGGGAATATTTTTTCTAATAAAAGGCTGCTCCCATGAACAAGTTGAAGATCGGTTCTGAGGATATTTTCCACCCCAGGTTTTTGAACTTTGATGACAACATCGAGTCCGTTGAGGGTTCGAGCAGCGTGTACCTGACCAATAGAGGCAGAGGCAAGTGCTGTTTCATCCACCCAGCTATAGAATTGATGTAAAGGCCCGCCAAGTTCTTGTTCAATCACATGTTGAATGATTTTAAAAGGCACGGGAGGCGTTTTATCAAGGCAGTTTTGGAATGCATCAACGTATTCTGTTGGAAAAAAACTTGGTGCACTGGCAATAAATTGACCCATTTTAATATATGTAGCACCAAGCTCTTCACAGAGTTTTCTGAGTTGGATTGCAGGGCTTGGGCGGCCTTGTCGTAGCCAGCGAATACCATGCTTAGCGAAGACATGGGCATTTTGGCCCACCCGCACTGCACTTTGTGTCATGTGTTCAGCAATTAACAATGGCTGCACTATGTTGCTCCTTGTGTGTGTGATATATCGATTGTACAAAAAATCATGCTGACACGTCTATTTTTTTGACGACCAGCTTTGGTTTTATTGCTGGCTCTTGGTAATAACGCGCCAGCAGATTCACTTGTGGTCAGGTGTTGTGGCAGCCCTTTAAGTACGAAGTATCGTTGTAAATGCAGTGCTCGTTGTCCAGCAAGCGTTTTGTTATAGCCTGCTGTACCAGTATTATCAGTGTGACCTACAAAATTAACTTTAAAGGAGTAATTCTTCATCAGTGACGCTAATATATCCAGTCGAGGGTAAGACTTAGGCTGTAAGTGCGGTGCGTCACTATAAAAAATACTATTTTGAGGCACTTCGATTCGTAATTGAGTCAAGTTTTTTTGCCAATATGTTGTAAAGTCGGGTATTTCTTTGTTGACGAGCGCTTCAAGTTTTTTGAGTTCTCGTGGTGTTTTTTGTAGATAGGGATCGCATGTTCGATTGGTGTAGCTTGGTAAATCTTTCCATCGGTCAGGTTTTTTAGGGTGTTTTACAAAAGGCCCGCCTTGAGTCATTGTGGCTATAAACCCCTGATTAGTAAAGTTTTTTTCTTCATCTAAATATCCGTAGTAGGGGTCAGCATATTGAATGCTACAGGCAGATAACCCCAAGCCAATAAAAGCCATAAAGTACATTGGTGCTTTAAAGTATTGCATAGATCCGCTTAGCCTCTTTGTAAGAGAACGCTCAAGTATATTGGGTATATCTTGGCGTATTTTCATGTCATTATCATATTTGCAGTCATTCACAGCATATGCTAACTGATCTAAAATGCAAAAAACTATAACTATTAGAATAAAATTTCTAATATTTGTCGCCATTCTGTTGACACTTCATATTGCAAGGCGCAAAGTACAGCTCTAAGGGTATGAAGTTTATCAATAAGAGAGTATCGCATATGTGCTATGTGTCTGTTTTATGAGATGACTTCATTTATTTTTGGATTTTAATGCGGCAACTCAATGTTGAACAGGGAAAACCGATGAAAGAAATGATGAATATTGTTACTCTGCGTTTTATGCAGGTCGCATGTCTGCTTGGATGTGCCATGTTTGCTGGAAATATACTGGCTGCAGAAGCTCCTAGTGCTACTGTTGGTACCTTTGAATCAAACATAGAATATGGTGTTATTTTTAATGGCGGTATGGCGATTGGTGGTGATGCAGCATTAGAATTAAGTATTGGTTCTGTACATGGTGATTCTGCTGTGGAAGATTTTACTGCAAATGTAACACAAGGCGACGGCCTTTCTCTTGGGCTTGGGTCTTTTAATGTTGGTGCTGCTGGTGTTATCTTTAATGGCGGCCTTGTGATTGGTGGTGAACTGTGCGCAAAAACAGCAGTTGCATCTGTTGGTGCTAGCGCTTGTTAACCGTTCCTTTGAAAATGGGGTTACTTATGAACAATAGAGCGAGTAAGGACTCTAAGCTTACAAAGCAATTGGTAATATTGCCCTGTCTTGTATTACTCATTCCTTTTGCAATGGCAGCAGCGCCTACTATTGGTGGCAGTGTTGTTATTGATGTGACAGTCGGCAATATTGTTAATTTTGCCGAAGCAATTGATTCTGTGGCTCAAGTGGCGATTGGTTCTGTCAGTGAAGGGAGTCTTGGTGGTTTTAATTCAACAGTGGTTGTTGGTGATGTTATCAATCAAGCCACTGGAAATGGGAGCTGCTCACAGGTTCTCGTAGGTTCTGCTGGCATCCCAAGTTGTGTTGCTGGCACAGCGTCTGGAAACTAAGGGAGCGTGAGATGATCAAGATGCTTAAGGCTGTTGCTGCTTGGTGTATTTTTCTGGTGAGCGTAAGTAATATGTCCGCTGTGAAAGCAGATGTACAAATTCCAAATGATCGACATATTGGATTTTCTGGGCTTGAGTATCATATTCCTCGTAATACTCGAATGGTACTCTATAAATATAAATCAAAGAAAAATCGTAATCTAGCCGAGTCTAGTGAATTTGAAGCTGATACTCGGCACTTGACCGAAATCTCTGATCCTCTTCGACGGGTGACTGCCGTTAATCAAGATGTAGTGGCCGACTGTTCTATTTCTATTGGAAATAATACACAACCGGATATTTTTTCACCTAAAGAGCAGGTTGTGATTATTGAGGGTGATGTGATTAATCTTGGAAATTGTGATTGATCTCGAAAAAAATTCGAGCAAAAGGAATGTTGGGTGTAGTATGCCATTGAAAATACAGTCTAAAATTATGGTATGTTTATGTGTATTTGTACTGGTGCTCAGTGGATGTACTCGATTTCAATTAGGCAGTAAAGCAACACAGCTTAATCCTCTTGAAAAGCCCGTTATTAACATCACATCTTTTTCAGACTCTCTTGCTTGTATGGATCATATGTTACTTAAGCTTGGCCCAGAATCTATCAGTATTACGGCGCAAGATATACGAAATTTGACAGCTGAGCAAATGCCTTTAGCAGGCATGAAAGATATGTTAATTGCATCTCTAGGGCGTATGAGTGAGCGCTCGCAGAAAATTGCATTCGTGGCATATGGAACAGATATTCGGGACATATTATTGTTACACAAAGCCCATGATGAGCGAGATGCTTTTTCTGTGCCAGATTTTTTTATTCGAGGTGGGCTTACCCAGTATGACCGAAATGTTTTAGTGAATCGGTTTGGTGGTGGAATGAGCCACGATGATTGGAATTTTGCATATTCTAGTGGACAAGGTCTTACATATGTAGGGCTTGATTTACATGTTGGCTTAGTGAAAAATCTTCGTATATTGCCGCGAGTAAGCTCTGGTAATGTATTAGCATTGTATGATCGTGGTTTTGGCTCTGAAGTTGGTGGTCGAATTAGCTCTGTTGGCACTGTGTTTGATTTTGGAGTAGATCGGCGAGACGGTTTAGGCCAAGCAATTCGAAACTTAGTTGACCTTGCTGCCATTGAAATTGTTGGCAAGCTCATGGAGTTACCATACATGAGCTGTTTGCCTTTGAATTATCGAGATTCTGAAGTGATTGCGTCCATTGAAAAAGAATATTATCGCCTTCGAAGTAAGCCTGCTCAGTTAGTTAAAGTGCTTCAATTTAGGTTGCGTGAAATGGGCTATTTTCACGGGTCTATGAATGGCGAGCTTGATCAAAAAACCTTGCTTGCATTGAGTTATACGCAAAATTTACTTGAGATACCTGAAAATAGACCCCTTATTTCCTTTGAGCTCTATCGTCGCTTATTTTATAATAAGCCCTTTGAGTGGCCTTTTGCCTTTATGAAGGGGTACTCTGATTTTGAAGTGCCATAGTTTTGAAGTGCCTCGCTTTTAACACCTCAATCTCAATCTCAATCTCAACCTCAATCTCAATCTCAATCTCAATCTCAATCTCAATCTCAATCTCAATCGCTTTGGGTATATTCCCCTGAAATAATAAAATTCGACTATTCTTTAATTATGAACAGATATTGAGTTGCTGGCGACTATTTACAATATTGTGTGACGCTGTTGATTGATGACAGTGGGTTTATCTCTTAGAAGGGTGAAACAATTCATGGCATGGATGCCTTGGCGAATAAAACATACGATCTATCCAATCGCAATAGCGTTCGCTATTCTTTTTTGTACACCTATTCAAGCGGTAGATTCTCCTACAGCTCGAGAAGCAACCCTTCAAAAAAAAGCCCTTGAAAGAGAAGCTGCTGAGAAAAAAGCACTTAAATTAAGTGCCGTTGATCAGCTCCAAAAGATTAGAGTTGATCACTTTGATCTTATAGATTTTAAAGAATTTACAGCGCTCAACTGGACACGGCACACTGTCGATCAGTTTTTGCAAGAGCAAATTCTTCAACATGATTCTCTTTTTACGATTGCCGAACTTGATCGTATTGCTCGAAAACTGAGTATTCAAATGAAGCAAGCCGGTCTTATGTTTAGCCGAGTCGACTTACTTGAGCAAGAAATTAAAAACGAGAGAGTTGAGCTGACTTTTCAAGATGGCTTGCTCGGTGAAGTTGTCGTTCTTGATGCAAAGCGAACGCATCCTGAATTATTAGCTCGGCCTTTTTTATCACATCTGCGAACAACAGCAGTTCGCCATACCTTAGATAACGCATTATATTCACTTGATAAACTATCAGGGGTTGATGTTTTTGGTTTTTTTTCGTTAACAGAAAGACCAGGAGTGTCACGATTAAATCTTCGAGTTGTGGATGAGACGACGTGGTCCGGCATGATCCATACTGATAACTTTGGCAATGAATCGGTTGGTCGAGAGCGAGTGCATGGGACTTTAAATATTTTGAATGTAACGGGCTGGGGCGATACACTCAAATTAAATATTGGTCGAAGTTACAGTCAGCCAGGTTTTTTTGAAGGTTTTGCCCAATATACTGTCCCTGTTGGTGTGCAATACCAGCCATTGCAGTTTTTAATCAGTAATTCAGAGTTTAATTTAGGCCAAGGATTTGAGTCTTTAGAAGTGTACGGTCAATCAACGCTTGCAAATATTAATTATAGACATTCCATACCGCTTGGTCAGAGTTCTCTAACCTACCGTGTTGGTGCTTCGTATACTCTCTCAAAAGTGGATTCTTTATTTTCCTCTGCTGCGTTTTTTCGAAAAGCAAATATTAAAGTGCTTGATTTTGGTGTTCGATATTCAAGTTTGCTCTCAAGCCGACTGAGCCAAAATTTTAATCTTGCAGCTCATCTTGGTAGAGCAGATGAAATAAGCGATGTAGAAGGTGGTGTCGGTGGAAAGCTCCGAGAGAAGATTGTCACTGATTTTAGTCTGTTAGATGCACACTATCGGCTTGAGTATTTTCATAAAAATGCATCAAAAGGACAAACGACAGTTGCCTCTTTTCAATTATTTGGTTCTCCAGATGTACTGCCAAGTGTTGAGCAAAGAGGTTTTGGCGGTCGTCATGGTATCAAAGGACTACCCAGCGGTTATTTTTCAGCAGATACTGGGTTCATTGTGAATATGGCTCATGATCTATTGGTGTGGCCCGCTGCCTGGCCTGGCCAACTCCAGTTGACGACAGATATTGGCATTGGTGAAAAAAATGACATTGTACATTTGAATTCTAATCGTGAGCAACAGACTCAAACTGCGCAGTTTGGATCAGTAGGTATGCGTTACTCATGGGAAAAAAGAGGCTTTCACTTCACCTATGAATTTGGAAAAATTATTCATGCCAATCTGGAGAATGATGCTGCAGATCAGGCTGCTTTGGATGCATTTAGCCGTTATAAGCCTTCTCGGCATTATTTATCATTATCTTATGATTTGGGGGAGCACAAGTGACTCGTCAATTATCTTTATATTCTATGGGCTGGATTCCAGTGTTGACGACACAGCTTCTGTTGAGTTCAGTGGCTTGGAGCTTACCGCAAGGTGCTGATATTACTCATGGTCATGTATCAATTGATGAAGTTGGGCATCGCATGGTGATTGAACAAGCCAGTGATCGCGCTATTGTCAATTATGACAATTTTTCAATTGAGGCGGGAGAGGTCGTGCATATTACTCAACCCAGCTCAGAAAGTGTATTATTGAACAGAGTTGTTGGTGGAGATCTTTCACATATTCATGGTCAACTGAATGCGAATGGCCAAGTATTTTTAATTAATCCTGCTGGAATTGTAGTTGGTGAAAATGCACAGATTAATGTTGGTGGGTTACTGTTAACAACTCATGAAATAAGTGATCATGACTTTTTATCTCAGCAGTTTCAATTTAATGCAGGGCATAAGCCAAGCGTTGTGCAAATTGATGGCAATATTCATGTTGACCCAGGCAGCTTTGTCATTGTCCTTGCTCAGACGATTGATTTAGGCGGCGATGTGATTGCTCAGTTTGGCACTGTTGCAATGGTTGCCTCTGATGGCGCATCTGTTCTTTTACAGCAGGGGCAGTGGCCACAAATACAGGTGACTCAGGCAACGTACGATGCTTGGATACATCATCATGGTTTAATACAAGCTCAAGGGGGCATGGTGCAAATTACTGCTGCATCTGCGAGTGATTTGATTGATCGAGTGATCTTTCATGAAGGCGTTACAGATGTCTCTAATACCGAATTTGTACAGGTTGATGGCAAACTATTTATTCAAAAATCTTCAATAGAGATGAGTACTGAAGGGACGAAAGCATATATTGATATCACAGGCCATCTTGATGCCTCCAGCGATAGCCCTGACAAGTCGATTGAAGTTACAGGAGAGGCTATTTTTTTAAGAGATGAGGCCCGTGTGCTTAATAATGGCCAAGCTGGTGGTGATACCCGAATTATTGCAAATTATCTTGCTGTTGAAGAAGGTGTTGAGCTTGAGGCTCGTGGGCAAACACAAGATGGTGGGTTTGTTGAACTCTCTGGTCATATTGATATTGATATTGTCGGCCAAGTGAATACTTCATCTGTTGAAGGACAAACAGGTGAATTGCTGATTGATCCTCGGAATATTACGATTAATACCGCAGCGACAACAAGTATTGCAGACACGGTGAATAATGGCGTCGTTTTTTCTCCTACTGGAGATTCTGCCATTTTAAGTACACAAACAATTATCAATGCTTTAGCGAATAATAATGTCATAGTCACGACTGAAGATGGCATTGCTCCAATTCCAGGGGCGGATGAAGAGCCTGGTAATTTAGTACTCGCAAGTGATTTAGATCTTGATACAATTGATGGAAATACACTGACTTTAAGAGCGAATAACATACTGTCGATAGAGGCAAATATTGAAGATAAAGGTATCGACGGTATTGGTGGGAATGCGAATATTGTTTTAGAGGCAGGTCAAGAGATTGAAATGAGTTTTGGCACTCGTATTGATGCAGGGCTTGGGACTATTTCGGCCAGTACCACGAATGGTGATCTGATCTTGAGCGAATTTGAAAGTGATATAGGTGATATCCCAGCGGTGACAATTAATGTTGGTGGTTCTATCATAGATGCTAATAACCTTGACGACAACGTTATACTCAATGGTGAAAATGCCATTCTTTCGATGAATGCTGGCAGTTTTATCGATCAGCTTGAAGGTAAAGTCCCCCTCTTTAGAGCGGTCTCTACCCAAGATGATGTCAAAGGCTTTTCTCATACTCATGTTGGGGATTTACACATCAGTATGGTGGAATCTGCGGCTAGCCCTCCTGCTGGTTTTACTGCAAGTACGGTTGATGGCAATATTACTGTTCGAGGTATTCTTGGGGAACCTACGCCGGGCATTCGAATTGGCGGAGCAGGTGCTCTTGAATTGAGAGTGAATGGGGAAAATGCACGTATTCTACTTGAAGAAGATATTACCACAGAAACCGGAAATATTACGATGATATCGGTTGATGGCGATATTATAATGGCTGAGGCCAATCAAATTGTCTCCACAACTGGTCATATTATGTTTGAGTCTCGTTTATCTCAAACGATTGGTTTGCTATCGACAGGATCGAATGAATCGAATGCTATTCAGTTAGAGGTGACTGGTGGCGCCGATATTTTAGATGCGCATGATCCAATTAACGATACAGTCAATCTTTCAGCGCCAAATGGTGGTTTTCAGCTGGTTAATGTTGATAATTTTGCGAGCTTAGAAACAGATATTGCGCGATTTTCAAGTGAAAATCCCAGTGTATCGCAAATTGTAATCAATGAACTTGATGATGTGGTCATTGATCAAATTGCTGGGGATGTCACGGCATTGACACTCGTGGCTGGCGGGACTGTTGCAATTCGTGATATTGATACTGCTGGTACCGTTAGTATCCAAGCAGATCGGATTACAGAGTTTTATGAGAATGACGCTGATGAGGCCATCAAACGCAATGTGGCGAGTATTACAGCAACAGAGGTTGAATTGCTCGCAAATAAAAGTATTGGTGATGTGAGTGATGCTGATCTCAGTGTTACTGATTATTTGGATGTGAATACCAATAGATTACGAGTTGAATTACTCGAAGAAATAACAGAGACTGATCACAATGAAATTGCAGTGCAGCAAGTGTCTTCTGAATCTGGGGGGGCGCTCGTAGTGTCAGAAATTATCACGCCAGACCATTCGAGTGCTGCAAAAGTATTTTTAGCATCACTGAACAACAGCCTTGATTTAAGAACAACTACCATTCAACTTGATGCCAGCGATGCGCTTGGTGTACAAGTGCAAAAAGTGCTGAATAGTAATCCAGTTGAAATTGCATTACCAGCATTAGCAACAGTTCAAAGCTGGTCGCTTGCAGGTTTGTCATTAGTGGCTGAAGCAGTTGGTACACGTATTACTACAAATGAAACGACTGGGCCAACTCTTTTCAACAGAATAACCACTGCTGTGGATCAATTGTATTGGGCCTCTAATAGCGCTCAAACTGTTGTTTTTTCAGGCGACGATATTGATCTAGAAACAACTGATGGCATCATTAATATCCAGGCATCTGGGCCGTTAGATATTCTTGATTTAAATAGCGATGGTGACGCTTTGGTCACTGAAAGTGGTAATATAACTGTTGTTGCTCAAGGTTTACTCCGAGTGAGTGACAGCGTTCGCGCGGTTGATACTGAGAGTGATAATGTGCGAGAAGGCATGATTGATCTTTCAACCAGTGTTGGAAATATTGTGATTGGCAATACTGATGTCGATATTCGTTCTATTAATCCACGAGATTTAGATGTACTCGGTGGGCTTGGGGTTTTACCCACAGAACAAGTTGCGATTCGAATTGCTCAAAATGGGGCAACTGGTACTGCAAATATTACGCTAGGTTCTGAAACAGCATCAGTAGATATACTGGCGCAAGGTGGTGATATTTATATTGCATCCGGTGCAAAAGCAGTGAATCGTGATGCGAACGAACGGCGATTGATTATCAATGAAAAAACGGTGATCAAAGCTTTAAATTTAGAGTCTGATCCTTTTGTTGAAGCTGTGATTGAAGAAGAAGTTGACAGACCAGATACGTCAGACAGTGATGCTGTCATTACAACACAAGAAGGCCGACAAATAACACTCACCTCAGTGAACATTGCAGGTTTTGCGATTGCGGATGAAGTGGCAAATAGTGTGGATGATGTTGTAGAAGATATTACACGAAGCCCGACACCACCTCTTGATCTAGATCCAATCGTTGAAGATGATCGCAGTAATGAAACATCGATGACGTTGATGCTCAACACTGTTATTCCAGGGTGTGAATCCGGTGAAACTTTGGATAACTCCTCTCAATGTGAAAAGAAACAAGGTTTCAAAGAGTTTCTACGATCGTTAGTCATCGGCAGAGGCTTTCCTGAAAAATATAAAGGATTGCCAGAATGAAATATAGAATCATTTTCATACTGATGGTTGTCTCGATATGGCATACCCCTCTAGCGGCCTCTGATGATAATACGCATCAAGCCATAGCGCTCTTTTTATATAATTTTGCGAATTATGTTGACTGGCCAGAAGATGCTTATCGCTCTAAAAATGCTACGTTGAACATGTGTGTTGTTGGTAAAGCAAGGTTTGTGGTCTATCTCGATGCATTCGATGGCGCTCTTATTCGAAAAAGGCGTCTGTCAATTGTGAAGCTACCAGAAATAAATTTAAATAAAAAATGTCATGTCCTTTTTCTTGATGATGAAGAAAAGAAAATGATTGAAAATATACAAGTGATTCATACAAGTGATTATGTGCTCAGCATTAGTGATGATGATCAGTTTGTTGAGGATGGTGGCGTTGTTAGCGTGTTTGCTCGACAACAAGCTGTTCAGTTTGATGTAAATTTAGGTCAAGCGCTTAAAAATGGGTTATATATAAGTTCTGATTTGCTCGGTATGGCAAGAGATGTCAAGCGTTAATATTCTGTACTGGAGGCTACCGTGTCTAATTCTTATCGAGTTGTCGTTACTGGCAAGCGAACAATTGAAGATATTGATGAAATTCGTCGTCGCGTGCTTGATATTTTTGATCTTCCTGAAAAGCAGCTGAATGCATTATGTTGTGGGAAAGTGCTGGTGATCAAAAAAAATATAGCAGCATCTCAAGCGATGCAATATAAAAAAGCATTATCTTCTTGTGGTTTAGAGGTTCTTGTAGAGCCGATGAGTGAAGAGCCTCTGGTTCCTTTAGACGAGTTCTCTCAAGCTGATACTCAGCAGCAATCGAAGCCTGCATCTCAATCGAAGCAGACTCCAGAGATAAAAATGGCACCTACAGGATCTCGAATTGGCCCGAGGCCAAGTATCTCGCGACAGGAGGCTCCAAAGATCGACCATCTATCCGCTGGACTGTCAGAAAGGCTTGCCCCTGAGTCAGCACAAGGGCCGCCACCGCCAGATGTAAGCCATCTTGAGATGGCAGAAGTTGGTGTAACCCTTGTTACGCCAACAGAGCAAACGCCATTTGAGGTCGATATCACAACCATTGACGTTGCAGAGGTTGGAGCAACACTCGGTGAGCCTACAGATGTACACAAGATTTCAATTGATCTAGACCATCTTGATATTGCCCCAGTAGGCGATATTTTATCAGAATCACAAGAGGTTCAGCCACTCAAGCTTGATCTATCTCATATTTCGATTGATGAACCTGCTCAAGATAAGCTTTAAAAGACAGCCCATCATCTCTGGCATCTGAACTCAATTCACTATATCATGCCTATTCTATTTTTATATTTGCATATTAATCTATACTGATCACACTCAAAACCTGAGTGTGATCAGTATACTGACCTCTTTTGGAGTATCATCGTGTTAAGCGCCAATAATCTAACCATGCAGTTTGGTTCAAAGCCTCTGTTTGAAAATATTTCTGTAAAGTTCGGCAATGGCAACCGCTATGGTTTAATTGGTGCCAATGGGTGTGGTAAATCCACCTTGATGAAAATTCTTTCAGGAGATTTATCGCCCTCATCAGGCAATATTTCATTAAATCCTCTTCAGCAAACCATAGGTGTACTCAGCCAAAACCAATATGCTTTTGATGATTACCCTGTATTAGATGCAGTGATCATGGGGCATGGTGGCTTATGGAAAGTGAAACAAGAGCGCGAAGACATCTACAGCAAAGAAGATATGACCGAAGATGAAGGCATGAGAGTTGCTGAATTAGAGGGTCTGTTTGCTGAAATGGATGGCTACACTGCTGAGAGTAGGGCTGGTGAACTTCTTATCTCGGCCGGTATTGATGAAACTCATCATTTTAAGCTTATGAGCGATATACCGCCAGGTTGGAAGTTGAGAGTATTATTAGTGCAGGCATTATTTTCAAATCCAGATATTTTACTGCTTGATGAACCAACGAATAACTTGGATATTGCAACAATTAGCTGGCTTGAAACTGAGCTTATTCAGTGTAAAAGCACCATGATTATTATTTCTCATGATCGCCACTTTTTAAATTCTGTCTGTACTCACATTGCCGATATTGATTATGGTGAATTGCAAGTGTATCCAGGAAATTACGACGATTTCATGATTGCCTCTGAGCAGGCTCGAGATCGAGTGCAGTCTCAAAATGCAAAGAAAAAAACTCAGCTAGCAGACCTCCAAGCGTTCGTCAGTCGCTTTTCTGCCAATGCATCAAAAGCGAAGCAAGCAACATCTCGTGCAAAGCAAATGGAAAAAATTCAGCTTGAAGAAGTCAAGCCATCAAGTCGGATGAGCCCATTTATACGTTTTCAACAAGCAAAAAAACTCTATCGACAAGCTTTTAGTTTCGAAAAACTGGGGCATAGCTTTGATGATGAGCTTTTATTTGATCGAGGTAATCTTCTCCTTGAGGCAGGGAGTCGCCTTGCGATTATTGGGGAAAACGGTGCAGGCAAGACGACGCTGTTAAAAGCATTAGTAGGAGACTTACAGCCAGTTAATGGTGAGATTAAATGGTCAGAAAATGCACATATTGGATATTGCCCACAAGATACTTCAGATATTTTTACCAAAGGCGTTACAGTGTTTGAATGGATAAGTCAGTGGCGTCCCTCAAATCAAGATGATCAGTATGTTCGAGGGATATTAGGACGGCTTCTTTTTGGCCAAGATGATTACAATAAAGAAGCGTGCGTGTGTTCCGGGGGCGAGAAGAATAGACTTATTTTTGGACGCCTCATGATGCAAAGCCCAAATGTATTAATTCTTGATGAGCCCACAAATCATATGGATATGGAGGCAATTGAGGCGTTGAATCTTGCACTTGTTCATTACGAAGGTACTTTAGTGTTTGTCAGCCATGATCGAGAATTTGTCTCATCTCTTGCCAATCATATTGTTGAAATTAAAGATAAAAAATTGATTGTCTTTAAAGGTACTTATGATGAATATATTACTCATCAACAGCCATCGAGCCGATAGTGTATAGATTGATAGTGTATAGATTGGTAGTGTATAGATTGGTAGTGTATAGATTGGTAGTGTATGGATTGGTAGTGTATGGATTGGTAGTGTATAGGTCGGTAGCTGATGAGTCGACCCCTTTTTCAAGTCGAGCCCTTATAAGGAATACAGCATGCATTCTTTAGCAACCTATGATCTTATGGTCTTAGCCTTTGGTTCAATTGCTTTTGGTTTTTACCTTCTGATTAAAGGTGGCGACTGGGCTATAGATGCAGCGGTTTACTTTGCCGAAAACGCAGGCCTATCAAAACTCTTTGTTGGGGCTACAATTCTTGCTTTTGGCACCTCAATTCCAGAGCTTTTTGCGAGCGTGAATGCAAATGTAAGCGGCTTTTCAGGGATTTCACTTGGCAATGTAATTGGTTCAAATATTGCAAATATACTGCTTGTTCTTGGGTCTACTGCGCTGATTTACCCTCTTGCATGTCGTCCTCAAGATATTCGCGCAGATACAATCATGATGTTGGTCGCAACGCTCTTACTTTTTATTGTTATGCAATTTCAGAGCATTAACCGAGCAACTGGTGTGGCTTTGTTTGCGGTATTGATTGCATTTGTTGTCTATCAATATAAAACTCTTTTAGTCGCTCCTGTTATTTCTTCATTCGGGGGTAATGAAGATGAGGCGCAAGGAAAACAAAACCAAGAAGACAGTCCTGTATTTTCTTCAAAACTAACGGCATTGGGATTTTTGCTCGCAGGTTTCTCAGCACTTGCAATTGGGTCAGAACTTCTTGTGAAAGGCGCCGTGACGATTGGTATGGCGATCGGTGTTCCAGAAGCAGTCATTGGCATGACCGTGGTCGCATTTGGAACGTCATTACCTGAGCTTGCAACTTGCATTGCCGCCGCTGCCAAAAAGCATACTGATATGCTCGTTGGCAATATTATTGGTTCTAATGTCTTTAACATTATGTCTATCGTGGGAATCACCGCCATTGTCAAGCCCATTCTTGTAGATCAAAACTTAACAGGCATGAGCCTTTGGGTCATGGTTGGCATTTCTTTTTGTATTGCAGGCTGGTTATTAGCTGGCAAGCCAATACAGCGAGGGTTAGGCATTTTCATGGTGAGTGTATATATTGGGTTCATGGGATTTCAGTTTATTTAAAAGTCATCTGTGTTTGTTAAGTTGCAACAGCTGAGGCTTTTATTGCTGTTTGCACTGTTGACAATCCATTACGCTTTATCTAAGTTATTTGGAAGGAGACATTTTATACACAATAACGGCTTTTGGCCAATACCCTGTGTAATATTCGTTTTCTGAAAGTCTACAAAGCGAGTGAAGTTCACAAACATTTTAAGATTAAATTAAGAAACAACTTAAGAGTTACACCAATAATTCAAAGGATAAAGCTATGAGCGCAAACATCACACCACATGAAAATCAAGTGCACAAATCTCAGGTGGGCAATTTAAATGCAATGCCAGATCTATTGAACGGTAGTATTCAAATTAATGGGATTCATTATCTGTCAGAAGAAGAGTTAAATCGTCTTGATCTTGACAGTAAAATTCTTTATATATTTCTTCTGATCCAGCAAAAAGATAACGAAAAAATTGGTGGTAAGCTTGATGAAATTGGCGCTATTACCAATAAAATTGAAGCGGCAAATCATATATTCAACGATGCCGCTGCTGCCCGCGCAGATGCAGGGAAAGACGGCAAAACCAAGCCACCTGCATCGGTCATGTCGTTTTCAAATCAGTATGACCTTGGGTTTGATTCAAACAAAAAATACAGCCGAGAAGATTGGGATGTGAATATGGAGCTTATTCAAAAGCAACAAAATGGCTGGATTTATGATTCTGAGTTAGTGACGTATGATCTTGAGAGAATGATGAGCCAAGCAGCAACGAGCATGCAGCTTGCCACAAAAATGCTCGGCACATTACAATCTCTTCGTGAGAAAAACATGACAGGTCTTCAGTTCAGATAAGCAGTCATAGCCTTCTTAATGCCGTAATCAATCATAAAAAACTGCAAACCTCATCACAGGTTTGTCAATAAAAGCTTGTCGTCTGTACACTGCTGTGTAAAATAGAATTGATCTTCAAATGCAATCATAGACACCCACTTATACATCCAGACAAGAGGTTATCCACATGTTAGACGCATATTCGATTGGTTATATTATTGGTCGGCTATTATTCAGTATGATCATTGTGTATTTTGGCATATTTTTATATTCAAAATTCAACGCGCAGCTTGCATGGCAGCGAATGAAAGATTACCGGATAGCCTTTATGATAAGTCTCGTGCTTGTTATACCGATGCTTGCCAATATCAAGGTCTAGGTTGGCTGTTCTATTCGTATGTCTACTTCCAGCAGTGACCTTAGTTTAGAATATCTCAGTCTTATCCTATCATCGGGAAGCAGAATCCATTGTTAATATTAATGCAGTGTACACTGCAAATATGGTGTATGGAAAACCTTTAGATGAGTCGTTGTATTATCTATTAATTTGGCACAGGCCACGACAATTAATCGAGTGGCTCAGGAGTGGATGGCGAGGGATAATTTTCGTGCTCATCAACCGATGGATGTGAGCAATTCACTGACAAATGAAATTCGTGATCAAGCGAAGGGTTTAGGCCGCTATGTTGATACGGTTCGCCTGTTAGGTGGCGATGAAGGCAAGAGCGACGGTTGGGATTTTTTAAAGCATTATTACCGTAAGATGCATCTGTCGATTGAAAGTGGTGTTGACCAGCGCTGCGCTGCATTTGGGGATGAGCGTGTTCGAACGAAGAGTGACTATCAGCCTAAGCAATCTCAGGATTGTGAGCTCTTTATGTTAAGCCAAAGCGCAGGCATCAATATTGTGCCGCTCTTGCATTTTTGGGGTGTGCATCCAGATAACTACGCACTTATTCAGGAGCAGCTTGAGCGGCATGGGGTTAAAAATGACTTGCGAGTGTGTCAACACATTGAAAAATATAAGCAGGTCGTTGTCAAAAATAAAAAGCAATTTGAACAGCTGTATTTAGCGCTTTGGCCAAGCCATTATGCTCATTTTGTCGTGAATGAAAGCACTCTAAGCCCAGGAGATCCAGAGCATTCTGGTGGTTGGTTTTATGCGAGAAAAGGGAGCTATAATGAATCTATTGCAGCGGAGTCTAGAGTTGCGATTGATCGTATTCTAGAGACTTATTACCCTCAGGGGTGTTCAGAGGCAGAATAGACGGAGAAATCTCCAGCCCTTATGAAGGTGCTGGAGAATGATCTCTTTGCTAGCCTTGGCGTTGAGCAGGTTCTGAAGCTGCTCGCTCAGCTGCGACTCGTTCTAGATCCATAGGTTGGTTACGAACCTGAACCTTTTTTAAGGCTTTAAACGTTTGTGTTGGAAGGTCTTGTGGTAATTCAACTGTTGAATGATTATCATGGAGCTGAATTCGACCAATGTCTCGGCTATTCAAATTTGCTTCATTTGCAATAGCACCAACAATATCAGAAGGTCTTACATTTTGGTTGCGGCCAATGGCAATTCGGTAACAATCCATTTTCTGATCATGTCGGGCACTACGATCCCGGCGTGGTCTATCTTCACGGTTAAAGTCTTTACGAGCCCCACTTCTTGGAGCCCCACGGTCACCTCTGTTGCGATCATTTCTGCCTCGAGAATCCTGACGAGGTTCTCGCTCACGACGCATTGGTTGATGAAGTGGATCATGTGTTGTATCTGCAAATAGAGGCTTCTCTTTTTGTGCCATAAAGGCCAGTGCGGCTGCTAAACGAGTTGGTGTTGCATCCATACTTGCCTGCATGCTTTGGATAAGATCTTCAAACTGATCTATTTTTTTAGAGCCAAGTAAATGACCCACGGCTTCAGTAAATTCAGTTTGGCGTTTGGTATTAACATCTTCTCGTGTTGGCATTGCTAATGGAAGAAGAGGCTGCTTGGTTGCGCGTTCGATGGAGCGGAGTAAATGACGCTCCCGTGGTGCAATAAAGAGTATTGCCTTGCCGCTTCGGCCAGCTCGACCAGTACGTCCAATACGATGTACATAAGTTTCGGCATCATAGGGAATATCATAATTAAGCACGTGGCTAATTCTCTCAACATCAATACCCCGAGCAGCAACATCGGTTGCAACTAAGATATCTATTTTACCACGCTTCAGCTGTTCAATTGTGTTTTCACGAGATTTTTGCACCATATCACCATTGATAGCAGCAGCATTGTAGCCCCGAGCATTGAGTTTATCAGCCACTTCAACTGTTTGATTCTTGGTACGAACAAACATGATAATGCCATCAGTTTTTTCAGTTTCAAGAATTCGAGTTAATGCATCAAGCTTATGAAGGTTGTTGACCATCCAGAAAGTTTGTTCAATATTCACCTTGGCATCTTCTTTTGCTATGATGCGAACTTCTTTTGGTGATTTGAGATATCGTGCAGCAACTGCTTTAATTTGCTTTGGCATTGTTGCAGAGAAGAGTGCTACTTGGATTGTCTCCGGTGTTTGATCAAGAATCCACGTCACGTCATCGATAAAGCCCATACGAAGCATTTCATCAGCTTCATCAAGAACAACTGCTTGTATATGATCAAGTTTAAGTGTTTTTCGACGAATGTGATCCATCACTCGACCAGGGGTACCGACAATCACTTGCGCACCTTGCTTGAGTTGGCGAAGCTGGTTACCAATATTACTACCACCATAAATAGGAAGCACACGGAAGTTATTGAATTTGCTTGCATATGTTTGAAATGCTTCAGAGACTTGAATTGCAAGTTCTCGGGTTGGGGCAAGTACTAATAGTTGTGGATGTCTTTTATTGCTATCAATATTATTTAAAAGGGGCAGGGCGAATGCGGCTGTTTTACCGGTACCTGTTTGTGCGACACCAAGAATGTCTTCGCCATTAAGAAGATGTGGAATACTTTCAGCTTGGATAGGTGTTGGGGTTTCGTAGCCAACTTTATCAAGGACTTGTAATAGCTCTGGTTTTAAATTTAGGTCTTTAAAAGTAATTTGTTCGCTCATTTGTTATTGCCTTTGGATCATAAATGTGAAACATTATTCAATGTGAAAAGGGAGAGGTTCACAGGCTCAGACAGAGTATATCGTTTTCGAGACTGAAATGGAATCAGTTCGTAACAACTATCAAAAGATAGGCAAGTTCTATAGTCTTAGCCTGTGTTACGAATACCAGCAGCGATGCCTGTCATTGTGATCATAAGTGCTCGTTCCATTTTGGCATAGTTCTCTTGATCATGGCTTAGATCGTTTTCACGAGTCTTGTCAATCAAGCGTAATCGGCGCATGAGTTCAACTTGAATGACGTGTAATGGCCTAATATAGGGTTCTCTGGTTCGAATTGACTGTGCTAAAAATGGCGTTGTTGCCAGTACATTATGGTTTTGTAAGCGAGTAATTATGTGATAGGCTTCTTCAAGATCATCGACTAATACTTGCCCAAAGTCTTTGAGCGATTGATCTTCGAGTAAGCGATGCTGATAGTATTTATACAGGTGTGGGTCTGCTTTGGCTAAGACCATTTCTTGCATATTCATAAGTGTACCAAAATAAGTCCATTCCTTTAACATGTTTTGTAGTTCAGCGTGTCGCCCTTGTTTGACCAAGGTGTGGAGTGCATGAGAAGAGCCATACCAAGCAGGCAACATTAATCTGGATTGTGTCCAAGCAAATACCCATGGAATGGCTCGAAGACTTTCGATGCCACCAGATGCTTTTCGTTTTGATGGGCGGCTCCCGAGTGAAAGCCGAGCAAGTTCTTGTTCAGGAGTGACTTGACGAAAATAGTCCACGAACTGTGGGTTATGACGAACTAGTTGGCGGTAGGTTGTACTACATTCATTTGCAAGGCTATCCATGATGTCTCGCCATTCTTGTTTTGGTTTTTGAGCCGGTAATAGTGTTGCTTTGAGTGTACTGCTCAAATAAAGTTCAAGGTTATGTAAAGCCAGTTGATGTATGCCATATTTACATTGGATAACCTCGCCTTGTTCTGTAATTCGAATGCGGCCATTGACACTGCCTGGTGGGAGCGTAAGAATGGCTGCTTGTGCTGGCCCACCGCCACGGCTTACTGTCCCACCTCGGCCATGAAATAATGTCAGCTCTATATTCTGCTTTTGACATAGTATTGTCAGTTTTTCTTGTGCCTGGTATTGAGCCCATGATGCAGCAAAAAAACCAGCATCTTTTGCTGAGTCAGAATAGCCAATCATAATTTCTTGTCGACCTTGAATGTCTTGCTTATACCAATCAACTTCAAAGAGTTGTTGCATTGTGTGCTCGGCAGTATTGAGATCGTCAAGAGTTTCAAAAAGCGGCACAATTCGTTGCTTATAGTGTGTACCTGCTTGGCAGGCAGCGTCCTTTTGCAGTAGCCGTACCGCGAGCACGTCTGAAGGCTGTTGAGCCATTGAAATAATATAAGCCCCTAAAGCATCAAGAGGTTGAGTTGCAAGCATACGAAAAGTTGCGAGGACTTCATTGATTTCATCTGTTGCTTTAAAGTGGTGTGGAATTAAAGGCCTGTTGGACTGAAGCTCATGCACAAGAAAAGTTTGTTTTTCTTGTTCAGACCAATGATGATAAAGCCCTTTTTCTGGTGTTATATTCAGTGTATCTATAATTGCTGTAAGCACATCACAGTGGCGGCTGGCTTCTTGGCGAATATCAAGCCTGACTAAAAAAAGGCCAAAAGTAGCGACTCTGCGGATAATATTTGTTAAGCTGCCATCCGCAATGGAGGCCATACCAACCTCTAAAAGTGAGTCATGAACATCCATTAATGGTTGCAGTAATGCCTGTGTTTGGGTGATAATTGGTCGCAGCGTGGTATTAAATGGAGTGCCGTCAATCTGTGCTTGGCTCCAATCTTTGGTGTTTTTAAGCTCGTCTCTGAGTAAACGTAAATATTCTCTGTAAGGTTCTGAGTGGTTATTGGTTGCATCTGTGAGTTTTTTATTTGCAACATTCATTGATAAATCTGCACGAAGCTCATGAATATCATTATAAAAAAGATGCGCCGCTTGCCAGCGGGCTAAAAGCAAGACCTTTTGTGTTACTTTGGCTGTTACGTTTGGATTGCCATCGCGGTCACCACCCATCCAAGAGCAAAATCGAATAGGATTGGTTGTGAGCGGTAAGATTTGTCCTGTTCGATTTTTAATTGATGCACTCACGTCTCGTAAAAAATCAGGGATTGCATTCCACAAGGTCGCTTCAATAGTAGCAAACCCCCATTTTGCTTCATCAACTGGTGTTGGCTTCTCTCGTCGAATTTCATCAGTATGCCATGCTGCTTCAATTCGACGAGTCAGCCGACGAAGCTGAGCTTGCCGATCTTTATTTTGAAGAGGTTGATCCAGGCACCCTAAAATAGTTTCGATATCACTGTGTTTTCGAATTAAGCTTCGACGAGTTGTTTCAGTGGGATGAGCAGTAAGTACCAGTTCAATAGAAGTATTTTCTAAAGTCTGTAAAAGTGTGTCTGTTGATGTTGAACCCTTTAAGAGTTGATCGAGAGTATTGCTAAAAGCGTTTGGATGTATCTCACCATCAGGTAAGTGAGAGGCTGATTGTACATGACGGGCTCGATGATGTTGCTCAGCAATGTTGGCATATTGTAAAAATTGAGCAAATGCCCTAGTAATAGGAAGGAGTTCATCTGTGGAGAGTTGAGTGAGTTGCTGGATTAAGGCATTCCATTCTTTGGCAGCGCCCAACGAGTCATTCATACAATCGGATTTTGCAAGTTTCCGAATTTTTTCAATTTGCTTAAAAGTTGTATCACCTACTTGTTCTTTGAGTGTTGTTCCAAGAATATCGCCTAAAAGTCGAATATCTCGTTGGAGCTGGCTGGGGTCAACATGAATCTTTGAAGGCGTTGCTATTGGCATTGTAAGTTCCTTTTGCTTTAAAGATCCATTGTTCTATTCTCAGACTCTTCAATTGAATAATGCTGCCTGTTATCCAGGCAGGAAGTCGTAGCTATATGTAAGCTTCAGCACTGCAACAGCTTGAGCACCAAACTGTAAAGCTCGCACTTTAAGAAGTAATTTTCGTTCTAGAGTCGCATCATTGAGCTGGCTTTCTACAATACGCGCAGATGTGACTGTTCCGTTTGGAGCAATTTCAATCTCAAAAGTGACTCGGCCGCTCATTGTTGGATTTTTTCTTAATGCCCGGTTATACAGTGCAGAAGCACTTGCTTTACTTTGTTCAAAAATACGGCGTACAGATGCTTCGTCTCTTTGACCGGCGCCGCCACCTTGGCTGCTTGCTTGTGCACCTCCGGAGGTGAGTACAGCATCAGATCCCCCCGCATTGCTGGAAACGCCTTGTGTTGTTGCAGTTTCTAAGCGAGCATCTAAGGGTGCGGATGAAGCATTGCCAGAAAGGTTGGTAGTTGCTTGAGTAGCAGCCGAAGCATAGAGGCGCTCTTGTCCACGACCTTGAGCGCTTTGAGCTGCGATTACTTTTGAAGCACTTGCTTGTGGTGCTGAATTTGCCATTGTAGTGAGTTCTTTCATCTCATTTGAAAGGGCTGCAAGCCCAGTATTTTGTACTTTAGTTCGGGCGGCTTGTCGAAGCTGTGCTTGGCTTGGCTTGGGTGGCTCAGGTGCTTTTTCAACGACTTTTTGTTGTGGCTCAGGTGGAGTAGGTTTAGTTGGAGTAGGTTTAGGCTTTTTTTCAACGATAGGTTCAGGCTTTGCTGGTTCTGGTGTGATAGGCTCAGGCTGCTTTTCTACGATTGGCTCTGGTATGGGATCTGGTTTTGTCAGTATAATTTTTGTAATGACCTGTTTTTTTTCTAATGGTTTCACTGGTGCTTCTGGGGTGGCCTGATAGTGATAGATTATAAGACCAAAGGTCATTGAAAAACACAGTAGAATCAGCAACAAGATATGAAAGATACGATCTTGTTGGCTGGTATTCCAGAAATCTGAATCTGTATGAAACTGTAGTGCTACACCCATTATTTTTTAAACTCCGCTGTATTATCGACTGGCAGTCGTAGCCTGAAGGCCAGAGGCAGTATTGTCTGCATCGTTGTAAATGACTGCGAGTGAAACATCCCTAAACTCTGTTTGAGCACAAGATGCAAGAACTTTTTGAATTGTGCTGTAATGAGTTTGTTGATCCCCAAGAAGAGTGATTGCTCTTCCTTTATCTAATAGCGCCTTCGGTAGATTACCTTGGCTTTGAGCAATGGTTTTCAGTGCCGTCACAAGCTGAGGATAAGTCGATGATTGATCATCAACAGTAAGAGCAATTTTTTGGTTGCTGTTATCAAAAAACATATAATCTTGAGTGATATAAAGCTTTACAGTATTGTCTGGTAATTGAGTTGTTAATGATTTTGGTAATATCACAGCCTCATGAGTTTCTTTGATTTGGACATCTGATGAATTGACCATGAGAAAAAAGACCAATAGAGTAAAAATATCCATTAAAGCCACTAAATTAAGCTTTTGTGTTTGATTTTGGCGCCGGCTACGATGTCTTTTCATAGATGAGTTCTCGTTTGGTAAGCCTCTATTGAGGACTAGACCCTAGTGAAACATGAGGAAAAAGTGCAGCTAATATTGATTCACCTTCTACTGTTTGTGGTACAAATTTCACGGCATCAAGGGTTTTAATCAGGGTTTGGTAATCAGTTGATGGTGATGGCATAATGGTAATTTCCGACTTTTCGATATTTTTTTCCTGAAAGGTCGCTTTGACTAATGTTAAGTAGTTTTGTAATTCATGAAAAGGCAGCTCGCCGGAGGCTGGGATCGATTTAAGAAGCTGCCCAGCAGGGAAAAAAAGAGAGAAACCTTCTGTATTGATGACAAGCTCAAGATCTTTTGATTCAGTGTGCTCAGAAATTCGTTGTGAAAGCTCTGGCAATTGAATCTCATGAATTCGAACATGTGTAAAAACCATCGAGAGCAGTAATACTGGTACAAGCACAATCATTAAATTCATAAAGGGAGTGATGTTGAGATCAACCTCTTCTGCTTGAGCACGTCTTTTACGATTTCGTGAGTATCGTGACACGATAAATACCTCGCTTGGGTTAATACGGTTCTTTCATCCAGCACGCTTGAAAATGAGGTGTGTTGGGCATACATAGTCGCCAGCGACTCCATAATAGTTCGCTTTTGAACAAGAGTGCCTTAATTCAAAAGCGTTCTTGTTCTTTTGGAGGAATGAATAATTTGAAGTATGGCGTATTTTAAAGGATTAATTCTGATGAACGAGGGCAAGGCATTTTGCTTCACTCATATCAAGTGTATCCACGATTTGATTTGTTTTACTTTGCAAAAAAGTATGAATAAGTAAAAGTGGTATAGCGGTCATTAAGCCAAATGCCGTGGTATTCATTGCTACAGAAATACTACTGGAAAGAAGGGTGGCACGTTCACTGGCTTCTGCACCAGATAAGCTTGTAAAAGCATCAATAAGACCCATGATTGTCCCTAGCAGGCCAAGTAAAGTTGCAACATTTGCAAGAGTTGCAAGGTAGTGAGTTCGTTTTTCAATGGCAGGTGTTGCTTCTAAAATTCGCTCTTCAAGTATATTTGCTAACCCTTCACGATCTGCACTTTTTTGGAGAAACCCAATTGTAGATTGAATCATATGACCCACTGCTGATCGAGAAACAGCTGACTTAGATTCAAGGGTACGAAAATCTTTCTTTTTAAAGGCAGGGATAAGTTCTTTCAGTAATGATTTATTTTTTGCATGGGAGGCGAGTAAAAACATGATGCGCTCAAGGGCAATAGCCAGACCAACGACCAAAATAAGTGCGATTGGAAGCATAAAACTGCCACCGTTTTGAAAAAAAAGTGCGATTTTATCCATTGAAGTTGACCTCATGTATGGGCTGTTAAAAGTGTGGTGATTTTAGGTCTATTAAACTTAAAATCGACTATATACTATGTAAACAAGTGTAATATAACTGCGGCATTCTCTCAGATTATGGCGTGCTTTCCAATTGTTTGTGCATTTTTAATTGTCTTTGGAATACAGAACGATCTACTGGGGCAAGAAAATCCTCTTCACTGATAAGGCCGTCATCAATATCAATGTCTTGTGTTTCGAGAGTATCTTCCCAAGGTAAAATAAAAAGCACCTTTGGTTGGCTTCGCTGTCCTTGCACATTACTTTGAAGCCTCATTTCTTGTGGACGAGTAGCGGCTGAACTTTCAGCTCTCGTTATTGAAATAAACGAGAGGGACATAAAAATGCAGGCTGACAATACAGCTTGTGAAAACCACAGTTTTAATTTTTGTCTTTTGATCATTTTACACATTCCATCTGTTTGCTATTGTGCGCAACGTATGATTTCTGCACTTTATGGTACGTTATTGTGTTGAGTACGCATTGTAATATCTTTGACCCAAAGCTCAACGAGCTGTATTGTTTCGGATTGTGGATTATTTTTTTTCTGAATCTGTTGTTTAAGTCGTTCATCTTGATGGGGGTGTGCCTTAGACGCCTCAATTGCTAAATAGTTCTGATAGGCAATAAGTGCTTTTTCAATGTTATTAAGATAGATATCCTCTAATATACCGAGATTATACCAAGAAGTACTATAATCTGGCCAGATTTTAATTGCTTGGGTATACGCTTTTTTTGCTTTGTCGAAATCACCAGTTGATCGATAGACAAGCCCAAGAAGGTTTGCAGCATAAAAGTTCTGCGATGAAAGATCTAAGGCGTGTTCAAGTGCTGCTATTGCTTTAAGGGGTTTATCGTCTAAAAAAGCAATACGACCAAGGTGATAGTAAATGCCTGACGATTTTGGATACTGTTGGCTGAGCTTGCTCAATACTTTATAAGTATCTTGATGATTTTGAGTGGGTGTGGTTATAAGACGTTGAAGCTGCTGCTGTATATGCAATGATTGAGCATTTCTGTTGTTTGAAGGATAGGGTGGCTGGCTTAGCTGACGTTGCCTGACTGGTGTTGGTGGTAGCTCTTGATGTTCAGTTTGAGAAGGGCTCTGATAAGGTGTTGGTGTCTGTGCAAGTACAGATCCTTCGCGCCAAGCAATGCTAGAGCAGCCGCTCATAATCCATGATGTTAATAGTATTCCTAGCATTATTTTATTCGGCATGAGTGACACCTCCTTCGAATCTTTCTCGTTTATTGAAGCGTGCTGGTAGTAAAGTGCGTAATGCTTCTAGGCTAGTTTCAATGCTTTCGTGCCATTGACCTTGGTGAAGTTTGTCGATGTTTTTTTCATGGGCACTCACTGCTTTTTCTTCGAAGGGGAATGCTTGTTCTTCTACAATGATCATATACTCTTCTTGCTCCAGTGCTGAGAGACCTTTCGGCATTGGTGCTTCAAGAAGTGCTTGGCTAAGGTGAGCAAATAAGTTGCCTACACCAGCATAAGCCGTGGTTGTGGCTTGGTCTGTTTCAAATGATTCAAGCTGTTTATAGCTCTTGATTGCCTTTTCCATTGCTTGTTGCTTTAGCTTAAATGATTGTTGTAAGTTGCCAGTGAGAGGTATTTTTTTATAGAGTTTTGCTTTATATTTTGCAAGATCTATCGCAAAAATTTCAGCTTTAGCTCTTGTTTTTTCTGTGGCTTGGGTTGATTGTAAATCAATTGCTACATATTCTTCCATTGCAAGCCTGGCTTTTTGGTGTTGCTGAGTTTTTGTATAGATGCTGATTAAGCGGCTTCGTGCCGTTGCTATAGAGTCATACTCTACATTTGATGAAGCTGAAAGAGATGTCAACCATACTGTATATGCATTCATCGCCTTGTCGTTGTCTTTCGCTTTATAATACAGGTCTGCAATTTCAAGTTGTGCTGTTTGCTTCAGTACTGGATCAGTGATCTCCAGAGATGCTTTTTGCAGCGTGGAGGCTGCAAAAAGCCATTGTTTATTATTTTTATAAAGGTTTGATAGCGTGAGCTGTGCATCCTTTACATGAATTGCCTTGGGGTTTTCTAAAATATATCGATTCAGTAATTGAATGGCAAGAGTCTCTTCATTTTTAAGTTGAGATGCAATAATGGCCGCTTCAAAGAGTGCAGCTGCATGAATATCTGCAACACCACTTTCGTAGACCTTTTCGAATAGGCGCAATGCCTGCCGAGGCTTGCTATGACGAGCAGCTTGGTAATAGGCCTTCATGGCATTTGATTTCCAAAGTGCAGCATGAGGGTTTGATGCAAAATCTCTCATGAGCTGCTCGTAAGCGTCGCCTGCAACAAGCCATTGTTCCTGAGCAAATAAGCTATCTGCGATAATTCGTTGTGCTTGTTCAGTAAAGCTTGGAAAGTGTGATTTAATATGATCTGCATAGACAATTGCTTGCTTGTAGTCTTGTTGTTGAAATCGATCGATCATCAGCCATTGGCTTACATCTATTGCTTTTGGATGCTTGGAAAACGTCTGTACAAATTGAATTGCTGCTTCTCGCTTTTCAATGATGAGCGTTGCTGAATTTGGTTGGTCTACTAACTGTGTCTCTATGCTTGTTAATGCCAAATAGGCGGCATTTTGTCGAATTTTCTCTGATCCTCTTCCTTGGGCGATACTCTGAAGCTCTTGGCGGCCAGCGTTTGTTTGGCCTGCTTCAAGTAGAGTTTCTGCGAAGGAAAATCGAGTATGAGTGATATCGCCAGTGGCGAACTCATTGATATAAAGCCTGTAGAACTGTAAGCTTTTTGTAAATTCATCTTGAGCCTGTATGCTTTTATTTTTTTGGGCGGTCAGTGCTTCTGATCGATGGTATTCAGCGAGTTCAAGAGCAAAAATTGCTGCTTGTTTAGGGTCTTCTGTCCCATATTGCTGAATAAATCGCGCTTTTTCGGCTCGTAAGCTTGCCTTTTGTTTATTTTTTTCAAGAAAACTCAAAAGTTGCATTGCCATCACTTTGGCATTTTCTGAGCTTGGGTAATGCTTTTGATAGCTTTGATATGCCTCAATAACTTCTGTCCAGCGCTTTTCCGTTGTATAAAAGCGAATAAGTCGTTCATAGATATCCATAGAAACTGGCTCAAATGCAGCCATGTTAAAGAGTGTTGGTATTGCATCAACTCCACCAGCATCATTGATTGCTAGGATTAAGCCTCTATAAATATCATCTAACATTTGCGGGTGAGATGGTTTCATGTCTGAATCTATGAGTAGTTGTAAAAAGTCATCGGTGGCTTGTGCGAAATCATTTAATTGTAAGTGGCTCCAAGCACGCATATATAACGCTTGATTTAAATACTGAAAAGCAGTTTGAGTTGTTGTCCCTATTTCAAGCACTTCAGTATAATTTGCAATCGCTTTTGCATAATTATTTTGACTAAAAGCAAGTTCAGCAACACGAAAATTCACTTCCTGTTGGTGCTTACCTGATGTCGCAATTGTTGGTTCTAAAGTCTCTCGTGATGCTGAGGTGGCAGAAGGTCTGTGCAGCTGAGAAAGCGCAGATTGAGCATCAGCTGTTTCTCCTGAGATTGACAATAGCCGTGCAAGTTGATATTGAAAGTCTTCGGCTTGCGGTGAATCTTGGTTGTCTTTTAACCATGCTTTGAGTGAACGAATGACTTTATTGTAAACTTTTGGTGTCTCTGGTGATTGATTATAATGCTCATCAGCTTGTATTATTTCGAGCGCGAGAATTTTAGTATCAAGCGTGTTTTGAAGTTGAGGGTTACTGTCTGGTGTTTGCAATGTTGCCCGAGCACTTGTATAAATTTGAAGCTCTTCCTCAAGCTTGTCGAGTTTTGTTTTTGGAGCGGTTGCGACTGAAGTGATGTCTGAAGTTGCTGCTGTTATGTTTGGTTCAAGAGTATCGTTTGGAGTTTCGACACCAACAGGAGCCTCTATGCTTTTTTGATAAAGATCACCTAGATTTGGTTCATTGTATCGAGGTGGTGTTTGGCAACCACTCAGGACTGCGCCGGCAAACAGTGTACCGACAACAAGGCTCGCTGACTTTTTCATTGGTCTACTCCTGCATTTTGGATTAATACTGCCTGCTTGAGCTTGAGTTTGACTAAGGCTGCACGAAGGTGCTTTTGTTCTAAGCGAATATAATCTTTAAAGGATTCAATGTAGAGAGATTTATTAAGGTGTAATGCTGTGGTAACTCGAGCATCAAGATCATTTATTTTTTTATCAAGTGCTTTGACTTGTTGTGTATTAAGTTGAGGTACTGCTGTTTTTATATCGAATGTTGAAAGCCGTGTTTGGTTTTGCTGTAGTGAATCTGCAAGTGTTTGTAGTTCAGCCTTGAGAGTCAATTGTCTTTGTGGTGCGAGTAGCGCTTGCTGCCATTGTATTTGGCCTTGCATGAACTCAAGTCGTGAGATTGCTTCTTGTTGGTTAAATTGCCCCCCTTGTAGCGCTTGTATACGCATCTTTAATGTTTTAATTGTCTGGAGAATACGTTGTTCTTGTGGTGTTGCTAAATCTAATGAGTGAGAGGTTAATAAATGATTGGCTTGATTAAGCTGAGTGTGCAGCTTGCTGTTTTTCTGCATGAGTCTTTGGTGTAATAAGTGGTGATTGTCTCGATTTTGATGAGCGATTGCTTGAATTTCAAGTGTGTCTTTATAGGTGTGCCATTGTTGAGAAAAAGCGATGCCTTCTTTGAAAAATTGTAAAGTCTGAATGAATTCTTGTGTGCTTGGTTGGCTTAGCCATTGAACTAATGTTGTTTTATGGACAGGTAATCGGCCAAGTTTGAGTTGACTTAGATTGACCGTGCTGAGATCGACAGTTGCAAGCTGACTTGAGGGATGACTTGAGGAATGAATGGAAAGTTCTGAAGAAACAGTTGAATACAGAGAACTCAGTATTGCTTCATACTCTGTTTGAGGTTGGGCTAAAAGTTGTTCACGAGATTGATATTCTTGAGTGAGTTTTTTAAGGAGTAATTTCACAGAATCTAACTGCGCTGTATTTGTGTCGGTGGCGGAGAGTGTAATAAGAGCAAATTCACTTCTCAGTCGAGTAAGCATGGGTTTATCTTTGTGTGCAAGAGTCTTTAAGAGTACTTGAAGTTGTTGTTTGCGAGCTTTTTCTTGCTTGGCTTGCTGTAGCTGATTGACAAAAAGAGATTGTTTTGGTGGTGCATTATAAAGAGTGATCAATACTTGCACAAGAAGCTCTAGCCCTTGGTGAGCATAAATACTGTTTTGAGGTATCTGAAATATCGCCTTTTGCGCTTGAGTTAACTGGTCTTTAAATGCCGAGCTATCGGTACTTAGCTCAGCATTTTCGAGTACTTTAATATGGCCATAGCCAATTAAGCTAAGTATTTTCTCACTGAGTTGGCTCAGCTCGTATTGTTGTTGTTTATGTTGTTCTGGCGTTAAAATAGGCGCAGATTGTCGCCCAGTTTTATACCAATATTCAAAGGCATCGTACTGGATGCTTTGGTCGATATCTGCCAATGCTGTATTCAGCAGTTCAATGCCTAATTGAAAATTATTTATACGGTAGTGCCAAAGAGCTATATTGGTCTGTGCATAAGCTTTCCAAGGGGATAAGAGCATTTTTTTAAGAGCCTGTTGTGCAGGTTCTAGCGCCCCTTGTGCCAATGCAGATTGAATATGTAAAAAGTAGAGAGAGTCTGGGTCTGGTAGATCTTGAATATGAGTAATATTGGCAAGGCTTTCTGAGAGAAGCGTCATATCGCCTTTTTCATAGGCAAGCTCAGCTTGAAATTGCATGAGCCGATCAAGATCATGTGAGGATTTTGTTGCTAAGCTTTGAGCCTGTGTTAAGGCGTCAGTTGCAATCGAGTTAATCCCTTGTTTGGCGGCAAGGGATGCTCGTAACAACTGTGGGTGTAGGCTCACGTTTTTTTGAGTTTCAGTCTTGGATTTTTTGAACTGCTGTTGTTGTTCTAAAGTGACTAATGCTTGAAGGTCTTGGCCTGAATGCATTAGAAATAAAGCCTCACCATAGGAGATGCTCTCAACTTTGTGTGCATTTGCTTGAACTGTGGAAAGATCTTGAAAATACGCTGCATTTTTCGCATTAATTCGAGGGGCAGCCTGTGTTGAATGTGGAATCGTGATTATGAACAAAGCAGTCAGCATTGTGCTGATCATGAGTCGTTTTTTTATTTCAGTATTCACCATAAAATTCACTTCTTTAATCCCTGAGTTAGAGGGTTTATATTTTAAATGTGGAAGACTAAAGCTTCCAAGTTTTAATTTCTGGTGCGACAGACAGCGATTTTTTGCTATCAATTAATTGAAGTTCCAAGCCGATGGAAGCAGCAGTTTTAGTAAAGTGATGAGTCAGCCCGCGTTTTATTGTATTGCCATTTACATCTTTGCCAATAATAGTAATAACGAGTTGATGTTCTCCAGGTGTCAAGTGGAATTGACGGAGCCTATGAATACCACCTTGAGCAAGAGCTGATCGTTGTTGCTCAGTATAAAAATGACCGACAACTGGCTGGTCATTGACTCTCGCTTCAATCGCTTCAACTTGAAAATAGTGTCCAGTATCAACAGAGACAAATAATGCTGCGTCTACTGATGCAGGATACAAGTATTCTTGCTCTAAGTGTCTAAATTCTGCATTAAGCTGAATAATATCTGATTTAAGCTGTTCGATTGAAGCCGGTGTTTGGGCCAAGAGTCCTGTGTTTATACAAATGCAGCCAATGGTTATTGCCAGCAATTTCATTTTTTGTAGGGTATTCATTGTCATAGTGTGTATACCTTGTTATTTTCTTACAATTAAAGTGAGAGTTTGAGTCCAATTGAGGTGCTAAAGACCAACGATGTCACTGGTTGACGTTCACGATCGTTCACGTGTGAAAGTGCTTCAAAATCAATGTACTCTAAACCACCTTTGAGAACTAAAGTAGTGGGTTTGTTCCATAGTTTCATTGCTAATAGTGTGTCACCTTGGATTATAAGTGCGAGGCTATCATATCCAGCATGAGATGGGTGACGACTTAATAAAGATTGCGCATCTTGAGCGGGAAAAAGATCATTAAAGAATTTTGATTCGACCTGATGAGTGAGGGCTGCACGGTTTTTAAGCTGCCAGTCTTTATATTGATACTGTATTTCAGTGAACAGTTGGTGCTGCTCTATACCCCAAGTATCTTTATAAAAACTGTATCCATAGGTTTTTTCTCGATTGATCCATTGGAGAATATAATTATTTAATGTTCTCGTTGGGGGGTAGAGTGCAAATTGCGATGTTATTGTTGGCCCATTTTGAAATTGCACAAGTTCTTCAGGGTTTTGGATAACGCCTTGTAAAGCATCATGGTGCCAGCTCAATGTCACTGCATTGTGCTGATTGAGGGTATGAGAGAGTGAAATGAAGTGTAAGCGATTTCTATCTTTGCTTGCCGCGTTCAGTGTGGTGGATGCCTCATGAGATGAATTATACAGTGTTGCACCTAGTGTGAGTTGAGTTCGATTATTCCAAAATAAGTGGCTTGAATCAAAGTGTATGCCAGTATCATCTCGATAAGACAGTGATCGATAAAAAATGGATGCACCAAATTGTATGTCACCCCAGTATGATTCATAACCAACAGCGAGGTTTTGTTCGCTTGGAGATATTGTGCCTGGCCCTAAAAGTTGATTACTCATATGAGTTGTTTCAAGCCAATCAAAACTCACGAGGAGTCGTTGATCTAGATCTAGCTGTTGAATGACTTGTGCTGAAAGCCCTTGCCAATCTGGGCCAACATCAAAGCCAGAATTGAATATCATATCGATGGATGCCATTGGCGTTGAAAGTGCTAGGCTATGCTTCGGCCTTTGTTGAGTACGACTGGGTGCGCCAAATTGATCTTCAGATACATATGGTGCTAAAAGATGTGTTGTGGTTAGGTGAGATCTTTTCTTGATATTCTGACGATTGATAGGTTTAACATTGAGTATGTTACCATCAGCCCGAGTTGTGAGACTTGATGGCTGTTGTGTTGGGTCAGACATTTGGTATTGAGCAAACTCTGGTGTTGTAAGTTGGTCTATCAGCGTTTGTATTTCTTGCCATTGATGTGTGAAATTTGGGTAGCGTGCTGCAACAGCGCCAAAGCGATTGAATACGCGAACTTCAGGAAGGTGAGTGGCATTAATAGCGTGTTGATCAATATATGGGTTATATAAATGTGTCATTTCGTGAAGAGAGAAAGGAATGTCAACATATTGACTCAACTCAGATTCGCCGATACTTGTTATGCTTTCTTCTTCATTTTGTCTTAGCAAGAGTGAAAATGCTTTTATTTTATCTTCACTGTCGAGACGATTCATTGTTTGTAAATCTTGAATACAAGAGTGACAGGATGTATCCCATATGTAGAGCACAAAAGGCTCACCTATGTGTGCGCTTAGGTTTGTCGGTGCTGTATTTTGTTGCAGGTTTGCGTGAGTTTCTGTCAGTACATTTTGTCCAGCATAAGAGATGTTTGTGACATAAATTAAGACGATTGCGAGAAGCGCAATTGCTCGTTTTAAGTGAGCACGAGTGCAAATTCGTTGTGTGAATAGTGCTGGCAACAACAGGGTTGATCCAAAAACAAACATGTTTTTTCCTTCTAGAAAAATAAACTTAGACCAAGTGAAAGTGCCAAATTATGTTGGGTACCAAGAGTGCCTATTGGCGGAATATCGTAATTAACAATGTAGTCACGGCCTTCAAGTCGAATGGCAATATGATCGTTGACAATAAGACGGTGACCGATACCAAAGTTCATTGTAAAGTTATTTGTGTTTGCAAAATTGGTGATACCTGTGCCGCCGAGTAAATAGGTATTATGAATAATTCGTCGTTGACCAAATGATGAATACCCTTCAAGTACATTCCAACCAGTCGTAAGGTGGTAATCTGTATATCGTCGATCAGTTAACTCGGAGGTATTTGTTGAACTCTCTAGAGTTGATGTACCAATATCTGCTTGTGAAATACTGCCTTCAAGAAAGACACTATCATTTAAATGAAATGCAAGTCGAAGACCAATTTGTGGCTCTACACTAAAATCTTGGACGCTTATAAGAGAGGCAAATGCACTGATCTCAAAGTTTTCTGTATCGATGCCAGGGGTGACAACCTCTCGACGTTCAATATTTGGTAAGTACTCTGCACCTAGCGAGAGCGTTGGTAAAAGAAGTATTGCCGCACTTATAATTGCTGTACGGCATCTGTTTTTTACAGAAAAAAACTGACCAGAAAAAAATTGAGATTTCGTATTGAACATTATCATTTCTCTTATGTGCAGGCAGTCTAAATACCTGTGAGTTAAGCTTGATTAAGTGTCATTGGTTCGCTTGCTAAATTATTTGTTATTTTTGAGCGACTGGTTACGTTGTAATGTATTGATTAGAAATATGTAAAAATACCAAGGCGAATGACATCAGCGTGTATATTTCTTGGGCCCGAAATTAAAATAATGTCTTGGCTGTACTCAAAAGTGCCTTCTAGTCCACCAATCAGGTGTCGACGGACACCAAATCCGGCGCTTAATGTGTTAAAAGTATTTTGCCCGAAAATAGTACCATCTATATTGTAGGTACCGTAACCGAGATTAAGATATGGTTGCCAATGATTTTTTTGTTTAAGATCGAAAGCGAGTTGTCCTTTAATTCCACGGCCTTGAAGATCACCTTCAGTTGTATGGAGAAGCACCATATCTGCTCTTAGATTATCTGAAAGTCCATAACCAAGACTGCTTGTGCCACCAACAGAGCCGTCCATCGTACCAAGAGCAAATTGCACAGAAAATGCGCCAGCTTTTTTTGCTGGTAATCGTTGTGATGTAAGAACTCTGCCTTCAGCGTCTGCTAGTTTGATAAGATCTTGTTGTTGGATCCAGCCAACATGAGTTTCCTTTGATATAATTTTGATCCATTGAGTAAACTGTTTGATGAGGGTAACTCTATCACCTTTTTCAAGAGTATTGACAATGGGGTAACCAGTACTTGGTCCAAGGTACACATCAAGGAGCGGGCCTAAGACCCATACTTTTGTTTGAGCAGGGTCTAAAGAGGTTGCTTTGCCAATGAGTTGCTTTTCGGACACTTTTAGGTCAGACACTTTTAGGTCAGACACTTTTAGGTCAGACACTTTTAGGTCAGACACTTTTAGGTCAGACAGTGTTGTGTCAAAAGGAGGGGTTGCCCAAAGCATTTGTAGGCTGCTTAGAGCGACGATGCAACATGCCATTTTGAGTGGATTGTGATGGAGCGAATTGTGAGCAGGCGTACAAGATCCAGCGCTCTTTTTTTTGATGACTCTATATTTCATTATGTCCACTTGATTAATGCCTTTTTCCTCGATATCTCATCGCTCGTCTATATGGCGCTAGCGACTCTCTATCAGTGTGTGCTGTGTTTTTGGGCTCATCTTGGGTTCAGCTCATCTTGGGTTCAATAGTGCATCTTCTGAGTGATTAACAGACTAAAAGTTCCACTGCCTTAGGTCAAGTAGTTTATTTATCATTAAATATGTGACAAGTGTATTAAAGACGAGCTATCGTATGATTTGATTGAATTTTGATCTCGTTGTTGTATTGCTGACAGCTAGGCTGTTGGCGAGGGTTATATTAAAAGAGTTCACAGCTTTATCCACAGGTATTGTGGACTGTTTTTAACAGACGAGCGCTAGCGAAAGGCTAATCAGCAATGAATACTCCTTATTTGATTGATGACAGACGCAATTTTTTGTAGACCTCTTCAATAGAAGTGAATTATTCAATAAGAAGTGAAATAATGAACAATATGAGTACTCTACTGTCTAAAATCGAACTGTTCTTGTGTGTTTCCCTCATTGGGGCTAAAATACTGATCGACTATCTTATAGAGTGAGAGTCTTTCTATAAGCCTCTTTATATGAAAAAATGACTGTGTCTCCTTTTTAACAGCCACAAGGAAAATGGATATGAAGATAAATCAAATCACCACCGTCATACTTGTCACTACAGGTCTCTGTAGCGTCTCAGTCGTTTCCGCAGAAAATTATGGACGAGGGTTTTCTTTAAATCCCGCTGCTGGTTATTATGCTTTTGATAGCGAGCATGATGTTGATGATAGTACTTTTCCATCGTTAGGTCTTGAGTATCGTTTTACCGATTCGATTGCTGTCGAATTAACGTATCTTGATGGTGAAACTGTTGAAGAACGCAATGACCTCGCCACTTTTGATGTCCAGCAAATTCGATTAGATGGAAACTATTATTTTAGCCCTCATCGTCAATTGCAGCCATATGTGTCTGCTGGCATAGGTACATTTGAGTTAGAGCATGTTGCCAAAAGAATTCTTGAAGAAGATACCGTGGCTGATGCAGGGATTGGTCTTCGTTATTTTTTCAATCAACACTTTTCACTCAGAAGCGATTTAAGAGCCATTAATAATATTGATTCTGGTTATACAGACAGTCTCTTTAATATTGGGTTAAACCTTGTGCTTGGTGGTAATAGTAGCTCAAGCGAAGGTGAGATTGATCTTGTAGAGGCTGATCCTCTCTATCAAGATGCTGATCAAGACGGTATTGCAGATAATGAAGATCAGTGTCCAGAGACGATGGAAGGTTTAGCAACAGATGCACAGGGTTGTCCATCTGATATGGATGGAGATGGTGTTGCCGATTATAGCGATGAGTGTTTATCAACATTGAACGGCTTGATGGTTGATGAAAATGGGTGTGCTATTCCAGTAGAGCAAACAGTGTCTATGGATTTAAACGTTAATTTTGAATTTGACGGTGCTGACTTACCTCCTGAATTTTATTCTGATGTGAAGCAGCTCGCAACGTTTTTGACGCTCTACGGCGACAGTGTTGTGACGATAGAAGGTCATGCGGATTCAGTTGGGCCTGAAAGTTATAACTTGAAATTATCTGAGCGTCGGGCTCAGGTTGTACGAGATATTCTTATGAAAGATTTTGAAATAGAGCAAGATCGACTTCAGTTTGTTGGCTATGGCGAAGACAAGCCAGTAGCAACAAATGACACAGAAGAAGGGCGTCGTCAAAATCGTCGGGCTGCAACAGTTGTGACCGCAACTCGCAAGCCGAAGTTAGATTAAGCCGAGTAAATAAAAGAACGCAGTCATTTCGCGTCACTGATTATTCAAAAGCGTCAATCTCAAAGGCTTTGAGTATGTCGGCGTTTTTGAGTGACTGTACCGCAGCTTTTTTCAATCAAGGATGATTGTTCTTTAATTCGTTAGAAGCATGCTGAGCTCGTGTGGCTCATAAGCTTGCTTTTGAAGAAGACCCAAGTCATTATTTACGAATGCATGTCATAGGTCTAAATGTCGCAGGGGTTATCGGCTCTGCTGTTGCTGCTGGGGTTTTATTAGTCATTTCGCGCCAGCGACTCTTTAGAGTCACATGAAAGTGATGATCAACTACCGTTGTTGTGCCTCTAACTGCCGTTGAACATCCCCTGGAGAGCCTGTATTTCTTGCGAGAATATCATAAGCCACTGGTACGATAAAAAGAGTAAACACCGTTGCAGAGGCAACCCCAAAGAGGATGACAACACCAATTGCAACTCGTGTTTCTGAGCCGGCTCCAGTGGATAGAATAAGAGGAATTGACCCTGCAACAGTGGTAATACCTGTCATAATAATTGGCCGTAGGCGGATCTGTGATGCTTCGATAAGGGCTTGAGAAAATGCCATACCTTGGTCTCGGAGCTGATTGACAAACTCGACAATAAGAATGCCATTTTTGGCGGCAAGGCCAATCAGCATGATGAGGCCAATTTGAGTGTATACGTTTAATGAATTACCAGTCAAATACAGCCCAGCAAGTGCACCCATCATCGCGAGTGGGACTGTCATGATAATGACTAAAGGATGGATATAGCTTTCAAATTGTGCCGCAAGTACCAAAAAGACAATGATAAACCCAAGCAAGAAAATAAATAATAATGAGCTCCCACTGGATTGAAAATCAAGAGACTGTCCTTTGTAATCAATCGATGCTGTATCTGGTAGGTACTCACGAGTCAGCTGGCGTAAATAGCCTAAAGCGTCTCCAAGTGCATAGCCTTGTTCAAGTCCTGCTTCAATGGTAATAGCTCGTACTCGATTGTAGTGATTAAGGTCTCCAGAATCTGCATATTCTTTAATAGTCACTACATTTGACAATGGAACTAAGATGCCTTTGGATGAGCGTACATATATATTATTCAAGTGAGTTGGCGTTCGTTGAGCATCTCGCTCACCTTCTAATATAACGTCATATTCTTCACCGTTATCAATATAGGTGGTGACTCGTCGCGAACCCAGCATGGACTCTAAAGTGGCGCCTATAATAGCGCTACTCACACCAAGATCGCCTGCTCTGTCTCTATCGATACTTATTGTAAGCTGCGGCTTGGTTTCTTTATAGTCACTGTCAATTCCAGTCAGCCCCGGGTTATTGTCGTTTATTCTCTCGATGATGATATCTCTCCATTGAGAAAGCTCTTGATAAGTACCTCCACCAAGGACAAATTGGACTGGTTTTGTGGTTCCACCACCAAAACCCTGGCGCATCACAGGGAATGCCCGTACACCTGGAAGGTCTGACAATTTTTTAGAAATTTCACCCATGACTTCATCTGCTGGTCGTCTACTGGCCCAGTCATTCATCACATTAATGACAATGCCAGTATTAAAGTTCGAGATGGTTCCAAATGAACGAGGTGCACGAACAAGCAGACGATTTATTTCATTCGTTTTTACATATGGCATAAGTCGTCGTTCAATCTCTTCCATGTATTCTTTTGTATAGTCGTATGATGCGCCTTCAGGGCCATTCACAATTAAAAAGAAAGCACCCCTATCTTCTGTTGGCGCATATTCAGATGGTAGCGCATTGAATAGGAAATAAGAAAGTCCAGCAAGTCCGGCGAAGAGCATCAGCACAATAAACCTAAATTTAAGGAGTTTTGTAAGAACTCGTCCATAGCCATTCGAAAATATATCGAATGCACGATCAACTGTGGTGTGAAATTGGCTTTTTTGTGTGTTTTTGAGGAGTTTTGAGGCAATCATTGGACACAGTGTGATTGCAATAAAGGTTGAAAAACAAACAGCTGCGGCCATTGTAATCGCAAACTCTGAAAATAATCGTCCTAAGTCACCTTCTAGAAATGTAATTGGAGCAAATACTGCGATAAGCACAACCGTTGTCGCCACGACAGCAAAGCTGACTTGACGAGTCCCATAATAGGCTGCTGATAAAGGTGGTTCACCTTTTTCAATTCGACGATAAATATTTTCAAGCACCACAATAGCGTCATCGACAACTAAGCCTATGGCGAGCACAAGGGCGAGCAATGTCAGAAGATTAATCGAAAAGCCAAACATATTGAGAATAATAAAGGTTGCAACAAGAGAGACAGGCACTGTAATCGCTGGGATAATCATCGCTCGCCAGCTGCCAAGAAAAAGCCAGATGACACTAATCACGAGAAACAAGGCAATCGCAAGTGTTTTATACACTTCTGTAATGGCACCACGAATGAACACAGACGTATCATAGGAATTGATAATATCCATCCCTGGTGGCAAATTTGGCGTGAGTTGTTCTGCAAGTTCAATAGCGGCCTGGGCTACATCAATTGTATTGCCTTTTGATTGCTTGATAATGCCAAGCCCAACCATTGGTACACCATTGCCGCGGAAAAAAGTGCGTTCTTCAATGGCTGATTTTTCTACTCTCGCGACATCGCCAAGCCGAACAAGAGAGCGGTCTGTTTGAGAAATGATGATATTTTTGAAATCATCTGCTGTACTATATCCTCGTTCAATTCTCGCAGTAAACTGAACTTCTTCTGATTCAATACTGCCTGCTGGAAGTTCAACATTTTCAGAGCGCAGCGCCATTTCAACATCTTGCACTGTGAGGTTTCGCGCTGCTAGTTTCTGACGATCAAGCCAAATTCGCATAGAATACTCAAGCCCACCTCCAATACGAACACGAGCAACGCCAGGAAGAACAGAAAATCGATCTTGTAAATAGCGTTTTGCGTAGTCTGTGAGTTCAAGGACATCCATGTTCTCACTGACTAAATTAAGCCAAATGATGACATCATCACTTGAATCTGCTTTTTGAATATCAGGTGGATCAGCTTCTGCTGGTAAATCATCGACGATGCCTGACACACGGTCTCGGATATCATTTGTTGCTGCTTCGATATTTCGAGTAACATCGAATTCAATAGTAATGCTAGAGCGCCCATCTGAAGACGTTGAAGCAATAAACTTGATGCCTTCAATGCCTGATATGCGATCTTCAATGATGTTTGTAATGCGAGTTTCAACGACATTGGCCGCTGCTCCAGAATAACTGGTATTAATAGACACAACCGGCGGATCAATATCGGGGTATTCTCGTAAAGCAAGTTCAGAAAAAGAGACTAATCCAAAAGCGATGAGCAACAAAGAAAGCACTGATGCAAAGACTGGCCGAGTGACAGAGAGATCTGAAAGAATCATTTATGAACCCTTCTTTGAATGAGTCGTCTCGGTCGAAGACTGCTTGAGTAATTCGCTGAGGGTTTTATTGTCTGTATCAACAGTCATTACTTTAATTGCTGCACCGTCTCTCACTTTGACTGTCCCATGAATAATCACATGATCACCTTGTTTAAGACCATCAAGAATTTCAACGCTACCAGGTATTCTTGAACCAATTGTGACTCTTGTTTTCACAGCAACAGTCAATGGTGATTGTTCATTTTGAGTGGCAATAAAGACAGAATTTGTATCAGCATTTTTAATTAAAGCTTCTTCAGGAATGATGATTGCAGGTCGGCTATTTTTAGACAATATGATATTCATCAGTAGGCCAGGCTTCAGGAGAGTCTCTGGGTTGGAAATAATAGCACGAACTTGAACAGTTCGTGTGATTGGATCAACTTGTGTGTCAACAGTTGTGACTGTGCCTTTAAATGTGCGCTCGCCATACGCATTGACTGTGCCAGTGATACTCATGCCTGGTGTAAGTGCCGTTAAAAAAACAGAGGGTACTGCAAAATCAACTTTAATCTGGCTGATATCTTTGAGCGTCGTAATGACGTCACCAGGTTGAATAAAAGTGCCGATGCTCATCTTTCTAAACCCCAATATACCATCAAATGGTGCAGTGATTTCATAGCTGAGTAAGCTTGCTTTTAAAGCATCAGTTGCTGCTTGAGCTTGTTTTAATTCAGTATATCGTTCTTGCAGTGTTGCTTTTGGTAGAGCACTACTTCCAGTGAGGTTCTTCGCTCTCTTGTAAGCCGATTGGGAGAGCACAGTCAATGCTTCTTGGGCGCGAAGCTCTGCCTCTTCTTGAGTTTTATCGAGCGTTACTAAAAGCTGGCCTTGCGTGACTCTTTGACCATCATCAAAATAAAGACCAATAATTCTTTCGGCTCTATCAGCTGTGATCACAACGCTTTCATTGGGTTTTGTGGTGCCCAATGCTTCGATTTGATCCGACATGGTTGTTTTTATGGCAGGTGCAACAATCACGCTTATAGGTGCTTGAGAGCCTGGTTTTTTGGCTGTACTGGCAGTTGAGATAAGAGTGAGTATCATTGTTAGAACTGTAATACAGCTGAATCTTATGAGTTTCATAAACACGTCTCTTTTTAAAAAAAAATTGTATAAGCCGATCCATAAGCCAATCCAAACAGAAGCTTTCAATGCTGGGGCTCGTGCTCATTTGTTTTTGTCGCTTGCTATTCGCTCGACACTAGATATTTATAATATCAAATGTACCATGATTATCCATCCATGGATGCAAGCGATGATGACGAAGAATATGTGATACTGTTTGAAAGGCATTTGACTCAAGGCCTTGATAAACAAAACTGGTATGTCCTTTTGGCCAGCCGAGATGAATTTCATGAGCAGGTAAGTTATGTAAAATTCTTTTAATACGTTGAGGCATTCTTGTGAGTAGCGTGCATCGATTCAGCTGAGCATTATGTGCAAGCGTTTGCAGTAATGGTAAAAGCGTGTCCTCTTCAAATAAAATAATCTGAAAATATGGAGATGCTTGATGAGGTGCTGAAATGCTGATTGGTTCACCAATACCGAGTGCTGCACAAATTGGGGCTACTGCAAAAGGAAATGGCTGCAATATTTGGCTTTGAGTTAAATGAGTGTCTCGGTTTTCAGCATCTCCTATGATTAATTGTGCCCGCCAGTGCTCAAGCGCTTGTTGCAATTGTGGCACAATGTGCGGTGTTGCAAGAATGATCATCGGCCCAAGAGTCCAAGCATCTGCTGCAAGCAAGTGCAGCTCTTGATCTGACGCTGTTTCATCAACTAAACACATTCCCTGGGCGCTCAGACAGCTTGAAGCTGGTGTTGTCCAAAAAGGAATTGGCGGTTGTTTGCTGTTGTGCAATAAGCTTTGAGCTAAAGATTTACCATGGGCTTGAGAGCCATCGAAGATAACAGTATCAACTGATGTTGTCTTTTGTAAAAAAGAGTGTAATTCGTCATGCGACATTGGCAGACTCATGCACTCCTGTTCTGAGAAGCCAGCTTGCCGAAAAGGCTCTAACACCTGGGTGATAAGTTCAATTGTTGGAGATGCCGGTTTGATCAGGATATGATTGCCTTTTAATAGGGCTAAAGTCATTTGTCCAAGTAAAGGTGAAAGAGGGCGATGACCACTTCCAATCCAGATTATTTGCCCTTTTGGAAAAAGGCTTGTTGTGGGATGAGCTGTTATTATTGATGTGTTTACGACAGATGCTTGTTGTCGTAATGCAGCCTCTACTTGTAATTCAGCGCTATATCTTGGAATATCCATCGAATGCACAAGTAATTTAATCCAAAGGGGTGCATAAACAATAGCGTGTTGATGGGCAACTTTGAGTTGCTGTAATCGGTACTCATGGGCTGCAATTGTCATGGATTGGGAGGTCTTTTGATCAGTGTCATTGCTCAGAAATGTGTGGACTTCAATCGCCTTTACTCTTTTATGAGGATTTGAATGCTTTGTGAGTGATAATGCTGGCTGATGTGGATGAATAAATTGTCCTCTCCAAAAATCAACCTGCGGGAATTGTAATTTTTTTAAGCTGACAGTAGGGTGGGATACGAGTTCTGCTGTGGTTGTATTTTCATCATACAGTTTATTTAAAAATGCTTGTGGGTCTGATATTTCACGTAATCTTTGGAGGATCATATGATGATGATCTTTTGTGTTGCCCAAAGGAGCCTCTAAGCGAATGGACTGAGGATTAAATTCATCTTGAAAAGCGATCGTGCAGCGACTTCCGATGCCGCACCGATGGTGAATTTCATAGCTTGACGCTCTGTCTTGGGGAAGGTGTTGTGTCAAGTGTTGAATACAAGCCAGTGTAAAGGGGTTGTGAGAGACGAAAAGAGGTATAATGCCAGAGTCTTGGCGTACTGCTAATTTTGCTAAAGCAAGATACGCAACATGAATTGCACTTGAGTGAAATAAGCTTGGTTTTGTCCGTTCTTTCGTCAGACGTACAGGAATCATAATATCTTGGCTTTGCGCAAGTCTGCTGAGCCATTGGAGTGTCGTAAAACTGCTTGGTTCTGCTGCACTGAGTTGAAGGCCAATGGGGCTACAGGCTTTGTTTGGTAGCGCTTTGTACTTGAGTATATGCTGTACTATTTTATTGAAGAGTGTTCTTAAAAGTGGTAATGCATACGATTGCGTTGTGCCTACAATAATTTGGATATTATGTGTTGCAGCAGAGTCGGCAATTGGTGAAAGGCATTGAAATAAGTGGTGTAAACGATGGTTTTGACGAATGTCTATTGGGCCAGAAAAGTGATGAAGCTCGACATGAAGTTGCGGTTTTTTTTCGACTGCATGGTGTTGACAATAGTGATGAATGCCTTTAAGAATTTCTTTATATTTGGTTGTATTATCTTCAGCAGTTTGCAGGGTTCTTGCATAAGGAAAAGCTGGTCGAAGGTATAAGGCTGTGCCTTTTGCACTTTCCATTGCTTGTCGCCAATCTTTGCTAAAAATAAGCGGGTCTGTTAAACGATGAACCGCTTGAATAATTGTTTTATGCATCATTGGAGAGCTTAATTTTCGGGCAATTTTTTGAGCAATGGTTGAGGTGTCTTTTGTATCACTATGGGATGAACCCAGTAAAGGATGAGTCGAAAAAAAACGGTTTGCTATTGAGAGCCCCCAAGATGAAGTTGCACTAAAAAATTGGTCTCGACGCTTGGGGTCTTGCATCCAAGTTGCAGCTGAAAAACATTCTTGTATAAAGGCTTTCTGGGCATTTTTATCCGAAAGATGGCATAGTTGATTGATGAGCTGGAAAAGTGTTTGTCCTTCTGGAGTTTGGATTGGGTAGCGTTGAAAAACTTGGCGAAGAGAAAATCGAATTGAGATTGATCTTGCGTGGCCGCTCATACGAATAGCTGATGCAGTTGCAGCGCGAAGTTGCTCATGAGAAAGAGCTGCATAAGGAATAAGATGCTCTAAAAGGTGCTGCTCGAGTTGATCATAAGGTGAGTAGAGGACAAGCAACTGATCTTGTTCAACATAATGTTGAGGTGTTGTTTTCATTGTTAATGTAGGGCTTTGATTCATTTAGAGAAAGTCCTCAAATAGAGTGTAGGGTTTTTTTTGTTTGGGTTTTAACTTGGTTTTTTTGGTTGGTTTTCCACTGGTTGATTTGGAGTATGTAATGGGTCAGATATTATTTTGTTTTGAGTAAAGCGTGTTTTCAGCTGCTCGCCATACAGATCTGCTTTTGGTGTGTCGCGCATATAAAAGCTCGCTTCATCTCCTGTTAACGCAGCATTGCCTTTCCAAGGTAATAGTCGATGTGACGCTTGTTGGCTAAAGTCCATGTAAGGGTATTTTATGATTTCAAAATAAGGTGAATAATCAAAATGAGAAGGCACACAGAGCTTGGGGTTTCTTCGAAAGAGTTGTACACCATGCTCATTAGATCGCTTGACTAAAGGGAGTATAGGAAATTGAACGTAGCCAAAAGCTTCGGCGATCATGGTGGAACATACTGTTTTCTGGGCTTGTGATGGCGTTTGAGTAAAAAGTGTAGAGCGCCATCGTCTCGGCAGTAGATTCCATGGAAATAAGAACCGAAGGAGGTCAAAAATTTGTCTAACATCGTAGTCTACGCCAAGTCGAGAAATAGCATATCGCACTATATCTTGAGCATCTTTATGGTTCAAGCCTTGTGGTCGACAAATTCGTAGGTGATCAGTTTGATACAGTGTGAGAGGATTTGCTATTGTGCCATACCCAAGCTGGCTTTCAATGACAATTTGCGTATCTGGGCTACATTGCAGGTGTTGTTGCAAGCGTTCTCGTGCTTTTGAATCTTCAATATCATGAAGGCGGCCTATATAAAGTGCTGCATGTGTCCACGGACTGTTTGTAATCCAGCGTATAACACGGCTGACCCGTGAATATCCTTCGACTAAAATTACATCACATGGACGAAGCTCATAGCGGAGCCGTTCAAAATCACATTGAGCTTCTAATCGAACAACTGGTTCATAATTAAGCCAATGGATGAGTTTCTTTTTAGCTTGGTGTTGGCTTGACGAAGTCAATTTTTAATCCTTTTAAACGAGGCAATTTTGTCAAATTATAAAACAATTATAAAACAATTATAAAATGGTATACGTATGATACATCGTGACGTGCTGACGATATATAAGTGGGCGACCAGCTATCGGGCGCCCCAGCAGCTTGCGACAGGTATAGAGTATATGCCACTTTAGTGATAGTCTAGCAGGATCAACTCATTTCAGCTCTATATGGAGGTAAGTAATGGACGGATTGGAAAAGGCAACGCTACGGGTGAAACAGTTCCGCAAGCGAGAAACACTGATATTGGATACAGCTTTGGCTCTTTTTCTTGAAACAGACGAAGATAAAGTGACTGTTGAAACCATTGCCGATGCTGTGGGTATCGGTAAAGGGACTATTTATAAGCATTTTACTTCAAAGCAAGAAATATATTTACTTCTTTTAATTCGATATGAAGAAGAGTTGGCAGGCATTTTGCAGCAAATTGATCCAGACGATGATAAAGACCGCCTTGTTCGGGAGTATTTCCAGTTTCGGATGTCAGATCCTGCACGTTATGCGCTTTTTGATCGTTTAGAAAAAAAATGTGCTCTTGACGAATCTTTAAGTCGTCTTATTGAGCGATTGCACACTATTCGGGAGTCTAATGTTGCTCAATTGGAAACAGTTATTCGGGCGAGAATTGCAGAAGGTAAGCTGGCAGATGTGCCGCCGTACTTTCATATTGCAGCCGCTTGGGCGCTTGTGCACGGTGCCGTTGGTTTGTGTAGCTCTGAGTTTTACAAAGATCGTATTGAAGATAAAGACAGTTTTTTTGGTTTTCTTATGGACATTTCCGTGCGTATGGGGAATAAGTCTCGGGTTAAATCTACCGATTGCAATGCAATGGAGAATGCGTAAGCACCCATTGCGTGGAATAGATACATGTCTATTACCGCTATTATCTCGGCTACTGCTCGCATTATTTGTCTTGTTATTAGCAGGCTGTACAATGATGCCAAGTTCATTGCAGGGTCTGTCTCTATTTCCAAATATTAAGTCGCAGCATCAACTGAATGTTCGTGTCACTGCTGGGGCAAGTCTATTTGTAGGTTTAGAGCTCGGGGGCGATCTAGAGAAAGATCAACGTCAGTCTGTACAATCGATCATTACCCAAGAGCTAAGCCAGTTTTTTCCAGACATTCAGTTTCATACTGTTGAGCATTTTATGGCTCCAGAGATGTGGTTTACCACTCTAAAAGCGCAAGCAGTAGCTATAGACTATTTGCTTGTTTTACGATTGGTTGATGTAAAAGAAAGCAACTTCATTCGAATGCATCAATGTATGAATTTTTTTAATAGCAGTGCAGAGCGCCAGAAAGATATACCTCAGGATAATAAGAAGCGTGCACATACTCAGCAGCATGGTAATAAAGGGGAGCACAGGCATGAAGCTAAGCACAGGCATGAAGCTAAGCACAGGCATGAAGGGGAGCCTATTGAAAAAAATAAGCAAGCCCAACAGTCTCAATCAAAAATCATACCCTTGACAGGTGTTGTTTTGAACCAATCTGCTCAAGGCTTTGCTGATATTGATAGACAAGCAATAGAGCCTCCCCCTTTTATTCAGAAAACTGTGGCTACTCTACCTGCTATGCCCGCATTACCTGCTATGCCTTTAGAAAAAAATCAAAAAATAATGATTGATAGAGCACCACCGATAAGCCAAACACAGGCGACTGAATCAAATGTCAGCTCTTCTGAAGATATCTCAAAAGTAAAAAGAGAGGCTCTCAGAGTAAAAACAATAGACAACAACACAAAGTGTACGCTTTTGTTTGCCAGTGGCCAAGATGAAATAAAGCTTTCAACATGGTTGTATACAACGCACAGGCAAGCCCTTGTTGATTCAAGCCAAGTGAATGCAAAATCTGGTTTTTGGGGTTGGCAGCTTAAGACAGTCCAAGGCTTATTAAGAGCGAGTCTCCAGCGTATTGCAAAAAAATACGCAGGGTAAGTTGTTGCTAGGAGAGGTCAGTGAAGTTGCAGAAGTCAAAAATCATTGGAGTGAACAGTTATGGTCTCTTGTTTATCCATTGTAAGAAAGCGCCAGGGTGATCAGTAATAACACTACTCGCGCCTCTTTGTATTAATGTATTGGCAATGTCAGCATCATTCACTGTCCATAAAGAAACGGGTATTTTCTCTTGTATACATTCTTTTGCAAAGTCCTCTGTGTACAGTTCAAACTGAAGCGCTATGAGCTCGCATCCAAGTCTCTTGGCATCAGCAATAGGGTCTTTCAGCAGTGCTTCAGCAACAAGGCCATGGGGAAGGGGATTAATGCTTCGAGAGTATCGAATAAAATCTTGATCACTTGAAGTGATGACAGTTGTTGACCGGCTTAGCTTGAGTTTTTGACACGTTGTATTGAGTTGTTGTGCAATATTTTGCCAAGAGTCTTGTTGGGTCAAAGGTTTCACTTCAATTTGAATGTGTTCAAGGTGTGCCCATGCAGAAAGTACCTGATACAGTTCAGGCACTTTCTCTCGTTTTTTCCAAAAAACTTTGCCGTCCGCAGTGGCATTTAAAGCGCGTAGTTGTTTTGAGGAGAGTGTATTGATATCGGCATTAAGTCCAGTGGTTCTCAGAGTGTTTGTATCATGGATGACCATCAGCTTATTATCTGAGCTTATATGAAGATCAAGTTCAACTTTGTTAATGCCCAGTGATCGTAGGTATTGAAACCCACCAAGTGTATTTTCTGGGGCTTCTGCACGAGCGCCTCGATGACCAACAAGGTGCGCTCTTGTCATAACTTTTTTTGATTCCATTGTTCACTCCTGCTCTCAAGAAGTTGAGCCATGGGCTCATGTGTGTTTGGTGTGTCGTTATCAGACCCTATGTATAGAGTATGAGTTATTGACCTTAAATGGTGAGTATGGCTAATTCAAACAATCTAAATAAAATTATTTCATATCAATTGAGCATATACAACTTAAAGTTCTCTATACTCACCATAAGACAACAGTTATATCGGGTTGTATCTTTTCAGCTGTTGATGAGCGATGAAAGAAAATGAGAAAGGGATATTAATGTGCTGAGTGAGTGGGCTGAAACTGAAATTGAAAATCTTTATGAAAATGAAGATAAATATCAGGTTGTAGATGCTGTGTATAAGACTCTAGCGCCTCTTACACAGAATGCTATAAATATACTTCGTTTTGCCAGATTTACGTTAATCAAGGCTGAAATGCAAGCAAGACAGTTCTTATTTGCTGAATTTACGACTGTTATGATCGAGGCTGGCCTCTCTGAAAAGTTAGCCAATGAAATTGAAGCCTGTTTTGATGAATGTTTTGATTTGGATCAATATATCAGTGCAGTAGATCTTGAGAGTCTTGAAGTCTCTCTTGTTAAAAAAGACATTGTGGATGATTTTTTTGCAAATAAAAATGACAATGACAACTAAATAAAAGAGGGCAGGGTAGCCGAGGGCGTCAGATGAAGTGTTCATTTATAGAGAGTGCAAGTGGCTACCACGCGTTAGTTGATGTGTTGACTCTGGACATCCCTATCCTAGGTTTTCTCAGTTTGACCTGCCACTGGTGCGTTCGTTCCGATCATTGATGGCAAGTTTATAGTTTAATTGTTGTTGTCGGTTAGAGTAGTGGTTGGTTCTATTTTGGTCTCCATTGTCTCAGTGGGTCGCAAGGCTCCAACGTTAGCCCTAGGGTCACTTAAGTTTTCGTGTCTAGATATGATGTGCTCTATAGTAGGATAAGCGTCGTTATTAGCTTTTTGATAATCTAAATACCTCTCTAACAATTCTTTACCAGAATGAGTAAGTTCTAATTCATTATAAGTTAGGTTGACAGCAGCAAATCCTCCTTGTATGAGCTTTGCTGCTGTCTTCTCTTTCTCTTGACTTGAAGCTTCTGGAGGCGTTAGGTTTAAAGTCTCATTACCCCATATTATATCACTTTTATGGCTTAGATTACCGTTATTTTGGATCAGGACTCCATCAACTGTAGCAAAGCTTATCTCGACGGACTCATCTAAAGCATTGTCAGTAATATAGTCAACTGCTTTAGTAGAAATATCTGTAATTTGTGCCGGTAATGTGCCTTGAATTGCATCAAGCCGAGTCTGATCTACAGCATCCATTCCTTCCTTTATACTAGCTTCTGGACTACTGTTCAAATATACTACAAGTTCTTTGCCTTTAGGGGTAATCTCGGCTGGCTTACCAGAATCTTGAGTAAAAAAACCGCCATTTATTAGTTCATTGGCTATATCTGACCTGGCATGAGCTGAATTAATATTGCTTCTGTCGAGTAATTCTGCAATTGTCTCTGCCAGTGGAGCGATGTTCAAAGGGCCTTCTTGATCAGTACCCCCCATTGTGTCTGTTTCTGTCTCTGCCAGTGGGGCGATGATCAAAAGGCCTTCTTGATCAGTGCCCCCCATTGTGTCTGTTTCAAGTGTTTCAGTGCTAAGACGATGCATAAAACTGTCTATGTGTTGGCTAAGAGTAAGAGGCAAGTCTTCTGAGCCGATAATGAAGTTACCTAATAATATGACACCTTTTGCAGTAGTGTGTGCAACCTTATCAGACGTATCGTCTATTGTAGCAAATCCACCATCTATAAGTTGCAGTAGTGCTGCATTTTTGTCTTCGTCTGTGATCTTACTTAGAATGTGTTTAATGTTAGGATTAGCATTAGCATTTTCACGTGCCTTGTCTAGCAAGTCGTCGAACTCTTTGATTATAAAAATAACATGAGTCTTAGGAAGTTTGGTACCCCTATCCTCCTCACCAAAGACTCCGCGTCCGTTCGCATGTTCAAGTAAATGTTTGCCTTTATTGGTGAGTCGAAGTTCACCACTGTCCGAATCTACATATGCATAGCCTCTCCCTATCAGATGATCTTCAACGACATCAGGGTGCATTTTGCTATCAATATCGCCAGTGAGCAACTGCCTAGCGTCAGAGCCAACACTTGTAAATGAAGTTCGCCCACTTCCTACTTCACTAGAAGCTTCTATTGCGTTATTGACTGTTACATTTTCGGCATCTATGGGCATGGAAGTCACTCTATTTTGCGTTGGCGAATCTTCTCCTAGATTGTTTTCAGTCTTTTGAGGCGTGTCAGAGAAATCAACCGTGATTTCTAAATCACTGTTACCATCATTATCAAGATCAACTCCTACAGTAGCCTTTTCTTCATTGAAGGGATGATTGACTATCATATCAAAAGTTTTATTAGCCATTTCTTTAGCATCAGTAATCATTGGATTATTTTTCATATAATGCATCACAAAATTGTCACGAGTAATAGGTCCTTTATGGGTGACCATCACATTTAGGTCAGCGTCTCCAGAGGCCATTGGCATTGCGGAATCATGCTCATTCATCGTATGGTTTGGTGCTTGTTGATTTGTTTGATCTATCATTTTTTTTCCATGTAACATCTGTTTTATTAGAGCTTGATTTATAGGGTGACTTACGATTAGGGTGACTTACGATTAAGTGTAAATTCTTTAAGTTCATCATGAGTAATTTTTTGTAATAATAATGATGGATTATTTATGTTTTTTTTTGAAAGGTTGTGTCTTAGTCTTAGTTTTGAATTGATACGTGATAAGGCTTTGTCATTGAACTCAATGAAGAGTAAGGTGTTCCTTGTTATATGCGAGGCGCTGGGGCTAATCAATGTATCGTTCGAGTAACCCAGTGTAAGCATCGATTCGCCGGTCGCGCAAATAGGGCCAAATTCGCCTGAGAGACTCTGTTTGAGATAGATTTATAGGCGCCACGAGGGAGCCTGTGAAATCAGCCTCTGCAATCGCTATAATATCCCCTTGTTGGCCGCATATAAAGCTTTGGCCCCAAAACTCTATGCCAGACGCATTCGCATTTGGAGATGGCTCAAAGCCAGTTCTGTTGGCCACAAGGACGGGCAAGTGGTTTGCAATAGCGTGGGAGCGCTGTATAAGCTGCCAAGCGTCTTGTTGTTTAGTCTGTTGTTCTTGTGTATCTAAAGGATCCCAACCAATGGCTGTTGGATAGAGGAGTATTTCAGCACCTTGTAAAGCTGCTAATCGTGCTGCTTCTGGATACCATTGATCCCAACAAATAAGCACCCCCAAGCGGCCAACACTTGTTTGTATTGGGGCAAAGGCTTTTTGAGTACTGTCTCCTGGGGTAAAATAGTATTTCTCATAAAAACCAGGGTCGTCTGGGATATGCATTTTGCGATAGAGACCGACGAGACCTTTGTCGCCATCAAAGACCAGGGCTGTGTTATGAAAGACACCTGCCGCTCTTTTTTCAAAAATAGAGCCGACTAATACTATTTTAAGCTCTTGAGCGAGGGCTTGTAAATAATGCCGGCTTGGTCCATCAAGAGGTTCTGCAAGGTCAAAAAATGTATGGTCTTGGGTTTGGCAAAAATAATGAGTGCAATGCAGCTCTTGTAATAGAATTAATTGTGCCCCTTGCGCCGCTGCTTTTCTAACCTCGCGACTCGTGAGCGTGAGATTGTCTTGTTTGTGTGCTGTAGGAACAGCGTGTTGGATGACCGCGACACAGAGCATTATGATTGACTCCAAATATGTGGCAATTGCATTGTGGAGCAATGTAGGCTGCCATTGTTGCGGATGAGCGATTGGCAGTTAATAGGCATAATAATGAGATCTGGAGAAGCACTTGCTATAAGATCAATTGCTTGTGCATCTTGTTTACAATTGTAGGTGGGGAGCAAAAGATGTTGGTTTACAATAAGGAAATTAGCATAAGTGGCTGGGAGGCGACGATTATTTTCAAATTGAGCCTGTGGCCATGGAAGCTCTAGCAATGTGAACTGATGTTTTGCTGCAATGCTTTTGAGCTGTTTTTGCATTGCTTTGAGGCTGGTGTAGTGGCTGTCTGTTGGATCTTGACAGCCTTGATATATAATAGTATCTGAGGTAAGAAAACGCGCAAGAGTGTCAATATGTGAGTGAGTGTCGTCACCTTCAAGGTGGCCTTCTGTGAGCAAAAGTAACTGTTTAGCTCCAAATTGTTTGGTGAGTAAAGCGTTAATATCAGATGTGGTGAACTCAGGATTACGATTTTGATTGAATAAGCAAGCACTGGTGCTGAGTAAACTATGACCATTAGTGTCTAGGCTACCACCTTCAAGTACCCACGGATAACTTTGGAACTGAACGCTGAAAAGTTTTTCTTGGTCTAGCTTTGAAATATAGACTCGTTGAAATTCGCCAGAGTCCCACAGTATTTGATTGACTTGGTTATCTTGTGCTGCTTCGTATTGATTGCCCCAGCCGTTAAAGGTGAAGTCTTGGAGGCGTAAATGCTTTTGTCCCACTTGTTCGCTGCTTTTAAAGGTGCACAAAGGGCCGTAATCACGTATCCATGTGTCGTCATACCCGCAGATAGAAAATGTGAGCTCATAGTGTTGGTGCCAGCCATTAGAGGTCAGTATGGTAGCAACCATGGATTCAATATGAGATTGCATGTTGGCATGAGGAATCAGGATCCATGGCGTGGCAGCGAGACTGATTGCGGCTATTATTTCTGCAAAATTAGTTTCCGCTGCATCGAGCATGTGAGCCCAATCTGTTGCTTTGTGAGGCCAAGCAAGCATAACAACCGCTTGAGGTGCGTATTCTGGTGGCAGACGCCATAATCTTGTAGGTTGGGTGTTTTCCTGTGACACAGTCTCGTGTGTGGCAGTTGGCAGGGGTGTCGCGTTTTGATTTTTTGAATCTCTCATGTCGCAATCCATTTTTTGAACATCGCTCAATACGATGACTCTTCTCTAATTGCGAAATTCTACGACACTCAATACAAATATGCTAGCAGCTTATGCAGACTCTTTCACTCATTTTAAATTCTTATAGATCCTGTGCTGCGTCAATTGAATTAAAATCCTTGTGTTGGACACTATGAATCACTTGCTCTTGTTCAAAATAGAGTGTTTGATCGCTATACTGCCATCGGGTAATTGCTGGCTCACCAATAGGGTGGAGGCGTTGCTGTGGTTCTCCAAGGGTCTGGATGATGTGGTTCATTGTTTGGCCCGTGAGACGTGGCTTTATCACCTCCTGTGCCGGATGCATGGCGATGCTTTGTGCTTGAGCCTGAAGCCCTATGTGAAAACCTATGAGACTTAGAATAACGATCAATGTGTGTTTCATAAAGGGGGCTGCCTTATATTGTATGTCAAAATGATTCTCTTTGAGAAATATAGCATACCGTGGGTGAATATGCGTTTATACGTTAACTAAAATAAATCATGTAAAGGGAGCGTTAAGGGGTAAATGGCGCAATCGTGTGTTTTGAAGAGGCTTTTTGATTGCCAACCGCCTGTAACTGAGGTAACCCTTGTAACAATGCTGTGCGAATCGCCTCTTGAGGCCATTGTTGCACTGTATTACTATACAAGAAGCCTTCGCACTCTTTTAATAGTGGCTGCCACGGGTCTTTTTCTTCAATAAGCTCAATGAGTTGTGTGAGGTTTTTGGGCGTTATGCCTTGGTGTTCTTGGCCAGCCCATGCACAAAGAAGCTGCACCATTTGATGGCAGCTTTCTTGAGGTGGGACGTCATGGGGGTGAAGTTCTAAAATTGGTATGATTTGAAGCTGCACTTTTTTTCTGGATAAGTCTGTTGACGATTGTTGCTGTTCTTGTAGTGCTTGTTCTTGTGAGACTGGGGGGTTGGTTTGATGTGAGTTTGTATTTTTCGAGTGTGTATTTTTCGAGCGTGTATGCTGGGTTGTATGGGCTGAGTTTTTTAACTGCCGTCTTTGTTGGACAGAGCGGTAGGCGTAGATAGCTGTGATTAACCAAAGTAAAATAAAGATATAGGTTAGATTTTCCCAGAGCTCTTTATTGTCTTCTAAAGGAACCTGTTCTTCGTTGGTGTTTTGAGTGCCTGCAATGGCGTTATTAATTGTGTTTACAATCTCGTCTGGTGCTTGTTCTGGATCGATAATACCAGTAATGGGGACACTATTTTGAGCACGAAACTGCCCAGCTGAATCCTTTACTTGAATTGTTTTACCTGCTACCTCAGTATATTCAAGTGCTTTTGTTTGTGTATTCCACCAAGCGATTTGTGTCTTTGGTATTGTAAAACGACCTGGTTTTTGAGGAATAATGGCAAATTTTTGGGTGCGATAGCCAGTGATGCCAATAGACCAATTTGAGTCTTCTCTTGATTCTTCGCCATCATTATATATTTTTAGGCCAGAGGGAGCTGGAAGTATAATATTTGGTAATCGAGAGGCCAGTTGCCCAGGAGCTGACAAGTGAGTTTCTAGTGTAATTGGTTCACCAATATCGATAGGATCGTCTGGCATCGACCACTGTGTGGTGATTCGCAACTTTTCCGTGATTGGTATTTTATTTTGGTTCTTTTGCGTGCTTTGCTTTGGTTGAGGTGGAGGAGAAATTTCTAATTGGATCGGTTGTGAACCAAGAGTGATATTTTTATACCGGCTGCGATGAGAGTTGCTTGGACGGTATGAGCCGTTAAAGAATATAGGTGGAACTGTAAAGCTGCCTGATTCTGTCGCGTAGATCGCTTGGCGAAATTCTTTGACTTCATAGGGTGTGTTCTGAATGGTTGAGACGTAGTCTTTGCCTTTGATGGGTTCAAGCATTTGACTTTCAAAGCTTGCAGGTAAGTCAGATGGTTGAATATTCCCACGGATGTTGGTTTTAAACATCACTTTCCAAGAGAGAATAATTTGCTCACCAACCAATGCATTTAATGTGTCAGCTTCTAGGCTGACGATAATGTCATCTAACGATGTATTGTTCAGCGCAGAGGTTGATTTCGGGGCTTTTTTCACCGTCACTTGGAGTGTGTTTGAAGTGTTTTTGCCGTCAGAAAATGCGGGAATTTTGTATTGGCCTTGAGTTTGAGCAAGGATTTGCCAAGACCATGTTATCTGGGTATCAAGCTTGCCATTGATGATTGTCTTGCTGAATTCCATCGATGGGCCTGAGAGTATCTCTAACGCAGAATGAAGGGCTTTGGTTGGCTTTGGTGCTGTCATGGTTATTGAATCGAATCGCTCGACAGTGAGCGTAAAAGTCTCCCCTGCGACAACCTTAGTTCGATCAATAGAGAGCTTCAGGTCTGCTGCCACACTTTGTGTGCTGATGAGCAGAAGAAGTAACAATAGTGTCGTGAATTGCCACTGCCACAGAGGCTCGTGGCTCTGGAGTATGTTACCATGTTTCATTATCGCTTGAACCTCTGAGTTGTTGTTTTAGGCGTTGCTGCTGGTATTGCCGAATCATTTTATTACGCAGTACACCGCTTGGTTGAAGTTCCATGGCTTCAAGGTGATGATTCTCGACCTGTGGGCTAGGCTTGTCGAACATCGTCGAGCTGTTGTCTTCAGTTGTATTCTCATGAACATCTTCTGTTTGTGCTTCATCTTGTGGATCGGCAGCTTTTGCATCGGCCTCGGCTTTTTCTTGATTTTCTTGTTGTTCAAAGGCTTCAAGTGCTTTTTCTAAAGCTTGTTGTTGAGCTTGTTGTTGAGCTTGTGTTTTTTGTTGGCCGTCTTGAGATTGGCCGTCTTGAGATTGACTGTCTTGAGATTGACTGTCTTGAGATTGACTGTCTTGAGATTGGCCGTCTTGAGATTGACTGTCTTGAGATTGGCCGTCTTGAGATTGACTGTCTTGCTTATTATCTTGTTTAAGCTTTTCAAGTAGTGCTCGGTTATATATGGCATCTTGGTGGTCTTTTTGCCATTCGAGTACTTGGCTATAGGCTCCAATCGCGGCATCTAGTTGCTCGGTTCTGGCGAAAGCATTCCCTAGATTATAATAGGCTTGTATGGCTTTTTCTGTCCCTGGTTGATAGATTTTTGAGGCTTTTGCAAAAGCTTGTGCTGCTTTTGCATAGTCTTTTTGTTGGTAGAGAGCCGCGCCTTGAATGAGGCTGTCTTGAGATAGAGTGGCAGCTAATTGGTATTCTTGATTTTGGTAGGCTTCCCACGCTTGCTGATCTGGTCTTTGTGCTTGTGCATCTGTCAAGAGCAGCGGATTTATGAGGCAAAACGCAAGCATAAAGAGAAAACCTTTTCGGAAGAGGCTTGCAAATAAAAGAGCGGCAGGGATGAGCAGCCATGGACCAAGATCTTCCCATTGATCATAGCCTAAATCTTGTAGGTCTGTCGTTGTGCTGTTGTCTTCTGGAGCTGAGTCGTTGATCGCTGAAGTAATCGCTGTGACTTGAGAGCCATACAGTGCTTTGTGGTCATAAAACTGAGCACCAGCTCTATGAGCAATAGATTGTATCTGAGTTGCTTTTAATGCGGGAATGACGAGTTGGTCTTTTTTGTCACGGAGAAGATTGCCATTCCCAAGATCAATTGGAGCACCTTGTTGTGTGCCAACAGCAATAATAATTGATGTAAAACTTGCGGTTTTTAATTGTGTAATGACGCCTTTTTCATCCTGGTCGTTAATATCGTCAGTCATCCAAATGAGTGTACTTTTGGGTGCGCCTGCAAGGCTGAGTGATGCAGCCTCTAGAGCTGGAATGGGGTTATTACCACGTGAAGGCATGAGTTTGGGGTCAATATTTTGAATGGCTTGTTTAATGATATCGTGGGTATAGGTTATGGGGACAAGCGGATGCTCTGAGCCAGCATAAACGATAAGACCAATAGCAGCATCTGGCATTTTATCAAGGAGATCCATCACGAGATGTGTTGCTCGAGTTGTTCGAGATGGTTTAACGTCATCTGCGAGCATCGAAAGCGATTGGTCAACTACAATCATGACTTGTGGTTTAACAGCAATACCTGAGACTTGTTTTTTCCAGAGAGTGGGGCCAAGTAATGCAAGCATGAGTAAGGCAAGCAGCAGACCTAAAAGACGTTGTTGTTGATGGCTTCCTTTTTTTTGAGTGTCGTTTTGTCCGCCAATCATAAATTTTTTAAGGTGAGACGAAACTTGCTCGTGCCATGGATTTGTTTGAGTGAGCCCTATTGTGAGCTTCCAAATAATAATAATAATCACAGGCAGGATAATAATGCACCAAGGCCTTAAAAAATGAAATGATTCAAGCACGCCAAGGCCTCCAGTTAATAGTGGTATGTCGTTCAGATAAGTAAATAAGGAGCATCAATGTAGAGGCTAAGAGTGGCCAAATAAAGAGATCTTTTGTTGGTCTTAGAAATTTACTTTCGTCTTCTCTTCGTTCAAGTGAGTCAATAATAGAGTAGATTTTCCGTAATTCTTTAGTTTCTTTGGCTCGAAAAAACTGACCACCAGTTGCTTGTGCTATTTGCTTTAAGCTCGTTTCATCAATTGAGGCCGTGCCGGTTTGCATATTCAACAATTGAGCAAACTCTGGTCGATTGCCAAACATTTGGTTGAGCTGATGAGAAAGAGCTTCGGTTCGATCTGTTCCTATACCGATCGTATAGATCTTCAGGTCGATTTCTTGTGCAAGTGCTGTGGCTGCTTCAGGACTCAGTGCTCCGCTGGTGTTTTCTCCATCAGTTAAAAGTATAAGAACACGGGATTCTGCTGGTTGCCCTTGGAGTGTTTTAACAGCCATGCCAATGGTATCGCCTATGGCTGTGCTCGGGCCGGCCATTCCTGCAAAAGCTTCGCTTAAAAGGGTGTTTAAGCTTGTGTGATCAAAGGTTAATGGTGATTGTAAATAAGGGACATCGCCAAATAAAATAAGACCTAAGCGATCTTGTTGGCGTTCTTCAATGAACTTACTGGCAATAGCTTGCACTGCAACGAGTCTATTGACAACTTGGCCGTTAATTTCAAAATCTTCTTCTAGCATCGATTTTGATGTGTCGACTGCCATCATCAGGTCTCGACCTGCTTGGGTTACAGCGATTGGTGGCCCTAAAAACTGTGGTCGACAAAGTGATGTGAGTAATAAGAGCCATGTGATTGTAAGCCATAGTAAATCAAATCTATTGGTTTGAGTTTGGCCTTGAGTTTGTCGTGGAATCCAATGGGCTTCTATGGGCAGACGTAGTTGTTCTTGTTGGAGGCTGCTACTTGGTTTTAGGTAGCGCCGTGCAAGCCAAGGTAGCGGTAGCAGCAACAGAACCGCAGGCCAGGCGATAGAGATGTCTGTCATGACGTTTCTCCTGGTGCTTTGTTTTGTGTTATTTTTGTATTATTTATGTGTTGTTTATTGTCTTGTTTGAATGTTCTTTTTTTGAGTATTGAGTGTCGCTGCTTTATATATTGTTTGAGGCAAGAAAGCTTGTTTTGAATATCAATTGCACATTGCTGGGCTTTAGTTTTTGAGACGTTCTCTGCATTTACCCATTTTTGAGTTGAAAGCCACTGGAGTACGCATTTTTTTAAGAGAGGAACTGATGCAGTATCGAGCGCAGCTTGAGAAGTATAAGCAGCACTGCCAAGGCATTGTCCAACACCTTGTGTAAAGTGATTGCAGCGTCCTTTTTGATCAAGCCATTGACACCATGAATGACTATGAAGGTGGGCGACTTCTTGTCTTGGATATAAGCTCAAGGCAATTCGTTTTAAAATAATATTGAGATTAATAATATGTGTATTCATGTGAGCACTGCTGGATTGCTTTTCGAGTGCTTTAAATTGCATCTGAATAAGTTGAACTGCTTCTCTGTACCAGAGTGGTCCTTTTCTTTTAGATAAAGCAAAGTAAAGTGCGAGAGCTGTTATTGCTATGAGTAATAGAGCAAACCAAAATTCCCAGCTTGGTGGCCAAAAATCAGGTTGCAATGGTGCATGAATGTCTTTTAAGGCAGTGAATGGGTCTGTTGATGGTATTGTTGGATTCACTGGTGGACTCACTGGTGGATTCATCTCAGAATTGCCTCCAAATTTTGCAGTGCTGTTTTCTGAGTGGTCGTTGTAAAAAAGGCAATGCCCAATGCTGTGCAGATTGTTTGAAGCGACGCCCAGCGTTCATGGTATTGTTTTTTGAGGATATGCCTATCTTTACCTAGTCCTTGATAAAACCACTGTAGGCCACCAAAACCTATGGTGCCATTGATAGCTGGAGGGTTTGCTTCTATTGGGTCTTCAACAGCAATACAAATGATATCGCAATGGCTTCTGAGTTGGTGGAGTTGTTCTTGAGTAATGTTATTGTGAAAAAAATCACTGATTAAAATAACAAGCGTTCCTGGTCGCGTTTTTTGTTGGAGGTCGTTCAGGGTGCGCTGCCAATTAATTGCCGTGTGCTTTTGTTGTAGATCCCAGCTCTGATTGCCTGTTAGAATGTTTTCACAAAAATGCCCCCACTGCTTACGACCAGGTTTAAGTGGTATAAAACGAGGGTTTTGGTCAATGATTAAGCCACCAAAAGGATCTTGATGTCGGCAAGCAATCCAGCCTAGTCCTGTGGCGAGCTCCGCAGCAAGATATGCTTTGAAGCACCGTTGAGTACCAATATATAAGCTAGAGCTTTGATCCAAGGCGATAAAAACAGGTCTATCTCGCTCTTCTTCAAATGTTTTGGTGTGAGTTAACCCTGTTCGAGCTGTGACGCGCCAGTCAATATGGCGAATTTCATCTCCTGGTTGATATTGGCGACTTTCAGCAAAGCTCATGCCTCGGCCACGAAGGCGAGTCATTTGATAGCCTAGTTTTTGGCTTGCTTTTTGTCCAACAAATGTCAAATTAAGCGTGCGTGGCATTTCCATGGTGAGTGTTGCCATGTCTTGTGGTGTTATATACACACCTTGTCCTTCTTTCATGGTGATGACACCAGAAGGAGCAACTGTTTGATAATAGTATGAGCTGTTAAACCCTGTGCTTCTGCTGTAAAGCTTAAACCAATTCGATGGCGTAAAATTGGCGGTGCGACTTTTTGTACGTCATCTGGGGTGACATAGCTTCGACCTTGTAACCAAGCGTGAACCCGAGAGCATCTGTCCATTGCAAGAGAAGCTCTTGGGCTTGCACCAAAACTAATGGCTTTGGCAAGTTGTTCGCTATACCGTTCTGGGCTTCTTGTGCTGTGCACAAGTTCAATAATGTAAGCTTCGATTGATTCTTGCATATCCACTTGCATCGCGCGCTGACGAGCTTCAAAGAGGGCATTCATGCTGAGTTTTTCTTGTGATTCTTCTAATACTGTTGTGTCGGTTGACTGTTGAGATTTCTCTGCTCTGACGGTGCGTAGTATTTGCAGTTCGTCTTCTGCAGTTGGATAATCGACGAGCACATGCATCATAAAGCGGTCGAGTTGCGCTTCAGGAAGAGGGTACGTGCCTTCTTGTTCAATAGGGTTTTGAGTTGCCATCACTAAGAACGGTGTTTCCAGCGGGTAGGTTGTTCCACCAACACTGACTTGATGCTCTGCCATGGCTTCTAGGAGGGCTGACTGTACTTTTGCTGGTGCACGATTAATTTCATCAGCGAGGATTAAGTTATGAAAAACAGGCCCCTTTTGAAAGACAAATTCTCCAGTTTGTGGGCGAAATATTTCTGTACCCGTAATATCTGAAGGGAGTAAGTCAGGTGTAAATTGTATCCGTTGAAAGTCTGCATCAAGGTACCGAGAAAGGCTTTGTATGGCTTTGGTTTTTGCAAGCCCAGGAGCGCCCTCAACAAGAAGGTGTCCATCGGCCAGTAGCCCCATAATTAAAGCGTCAATAAGTTCTTCTTGGCCAAGAATATGACGATGAATTAATTTTTTTAGTTTAATGAAAATTTTTGGGTCTGACATTGTATTTCCTGATTGCGGTTGTACAGCACTTGATAAATGAACTATATCAGAAGGATAGATTTTTAAGCGATTAATTTCAAGTATAAAGTCAGTATAGTGTTGTGATCTGAGTGTCATATTTGTATTAAGTTGGTATTAAGTTGGTTTAATCTATACTTTCGTAGTCATGATTAGGAATGATTAAAGTATAGGGTGCTTTAAACCTTTAAAAGTTCCATTATACTGTTAATATTTATATATTATGGCCGAAGCTGCTGAATTGATAGAAAAAATAAAAAGTCAATATGTATTATTGTAAAAAAAGTCCAATACTAGATGAGCTTAGGGGTGTACTTAAGTGAACCCTGTGGTAGTGTTCACCTGACGCTTGATGACCAATGACCTACAGAGAGGTTTCAATGACTGGTTCTACATCTAAAAGAACTTTAATGCCCCAGCATATGAGTGCGATGGAACGTGATTTTGCACAATTGATGGATTCAATTCAATCAAAAATGCATGATATCGTGCCAGTGCAGGAGCAAGATGCTCTTTTTACCTTCGCACAAGCTGTATTTGCTCATAACCCAACAGGGGATTGGCTTCATCAAGAGCCGGAAGAGCTTATTAGCAGTTTACAGCGTTTATATAGTTTTTCATATGGCTTTACCATGCCTCATAAGGTTCTTGTTTCCAGAGTCGAGGAAAGCCAAGATTCTCTTGCAGTGAAAATTGAGAGCAACGGTTTTTCTGAAGTCATGCAAAAATCGCAAGATGATACCGTGACAGCACAAGAGTCCCCCTGTACTGAAATTATGGCAATCACTGGTGATATGCCTTTTATTGTTGATTCCGTACGAATTTTGATGAATAAAGAAAATTTAAATGTGTTGCGGCAATTATCTTCAGTTGTTGTGACCCAGAGAGAGCATGGTCGATTAATATCAGTGCGGCCAGCTTCGAACCTTGATGATGGTCACTTAGGTGAAGGAAATCTCAAGAATGGCCAAGCATTAGAATCGATGATGTACTTACAGATTGGTGAGTCTCTTGATGATATTCAAGGGGCTGACCTTGAAGAAAAGCTGGGGTGTCTCCTGCGTGAAGTGAGAAGTGTAAGAGATGATTTTCCATTAATGCTTCAGCAGTGTAATGCTATTGGTGATAAGTATGAAGCGCTTGCTGCTTCGCCAACTCAAGATGCTGATGTTGCCCAAAGAGAAGGCATGCCTGCTGCAGAAGCTGCTGCGTTTATTCGCTGGGTTGCACATGATCATTTTGTCTTTTTGGGGGCTCGCCGATATGTTTATGAGGACGGTGTTTTAGTACCAGATAGCCAATGCAAAGATTTAGGTTGGCTTCATGCAGATTCTAGTGTGGATATGCAAGAAGAAGTGCCGTTAAGCTTATTTGGTGAGCAGCCGCTCTTTTTTACGAAATCAGCGACAAGCGGACGAATTCATCGGCCGGCTTATGCTGATATTCTTCGAATTGTTGATATCGATCAACAGGGAAATCATATTGGTGAGGTGCGCTTTATTGGTTTGTATACATCGAATGTATATCGTACCAGTATCAAAAATATTCCAATTGTTCGGCGGTTGGCTGAAAATATTGCCGAAGAAAGCCATTTTTTAATGAGTGGTTATGATGGTAAATTTTTATGGCAGTTAATGGAAACTTATCCCCGAGATGAGTGGTTACAAAGCTCATTTGATCAGTTAAATAATGTATTTATGCAAGTGATCGAAATTCAAGAAAGGCCATTAATTCGAGTGCTTGCGCGTGTTGATGCAGCTTATCGGTTTGTGTCGGTGATTGTTTTTGTTCCAAAAGATCGATACAGCACTGAAATGCGACTTAAGTTTGAAAGAATTTTACACCAGCATTTACCTGTGATTGGTATGGATTTTGATGTCTATTTTAGTGAGTCTGTTTTAGCTCGTGTACATATGACCATTCGAGTGAATACTGGTCAACGCTTTAGTGTTGATGCTCAATTCCTACAAAAAGAATTTATCAAAGCTTCTCGGACTTGGGAGGAGCGTCTGGTGCTACAGCTTCGTCAGTTTATACCAAGAGAATCTCAGAATTTTTTAGAAACAGAGTTTGTTCATTATTTTCCAGATGCGTACAAGGCAGAGACCAGTGAAGCAGATGCCGCGCGCGATATCTATGGTTTAAATCAAATTCAGTTGCATAGGCAAGTTCATCTTGAATTGCAACGGCATGATGAAGATGAAGTCGATTACCTACGATTAAAGCTTTACGGTCGAGGTGATTTGCCTGCTTATAGCAAAATGATTCCTATTCTTGAATATATGGGATTTAATGTAGAGGCAGCTCGAAGTTATCGTCTTTCTGCGGCATCAGGAACTGCCTATTCAATTACGCATTACATGGTGAAACCTGATGTGCCATTAGCCTGTGTTGATACCCTTGTTTTACAGCCTCATTTAGAAGATGCTATTGATCGGGTGTTATCTGGTTTTGGGAGCAGTGACCAATTTAACCGTCTCCTCTTAATTTGTGGATTAAACGTTGGTCAGACTCGCTTATTCCGTGCCTATGCTCGATATATGCGCCAAATAGGATTTAATTTAAGCTATCGTTATGTTGCATTGACGCTTGGGCGTTATCCGGCCGTTGCTAAAGATATAATCCAACTTTTTGAAACTAAATTTAGTTTAGGCGACACTTCAGTGAAGAGTCGCCAACCTGCTATTGAAGCTCTGAAGCAAAGTATTGAAAATGCTCTTGAAGATGTTTCTGGAGTTGATGATGACCGTATTCTTCGTCAGTATCTTCATTTAGTTTTAGCCACGAAAAGAACCAATTATTATAAAGTGTCAACTGAACCACAAAATAATCCATATTTAGCGTTTAAACTGAAGCCTTCGCAAATTCCAAATATGCCTCGTCCTGTACCATATTTTGAAATTTTCGTGTATTCCAGTGAAATGGAAGGTGTTCATTTGCGTGGCGGGCCTGTTGCACGTGGTGGCTTACGTTGGTCTGATCGATTAGAAGATTATCGTACAGAAGTGCTTGGGTTGGTGAAGGCTCAGCAAGTGAAAAATGCTGTTATTGTTCCTGTTGGGGCAAAAGGTGGTTTTATATGTAAACGTTTGTCTTCTCTGGTCAGTCGTCAAGAGACAATGCACGCTGTGCAGCAATGTTATAAAACGTTTATTCGCGGTTTGCTGAGTGTAACGGATAACCTGATCAAAGGTGAGGTGCTGCCTCCCGAAAATGTGATTCGTTATGATGGCGATGATCCGTATCTTGTCGTTGCAGCAGATAAAGGCACTGCAACTTTTTCAGATTTGGCGAATGAAGTTGGTCAAGAGCATCATTTTTGGATGGGAGATGCGTTTGCTTCTGGTGGGTCTCATGGCTACGATCATAAAAAAATGGGGATTACTGCACGAGGTGGTTGGGTTTCTGTCCAGCGCCACTTTCGAGAAATGAATATTGATGTCCAGGCTGATCCATTCACAGTGATTGGTATTGGTGATATGGCTGGTGATGTGTTTGGCAATGGAATGCTGCTCTCAAATAAAATTCGTTTGGTGGCCGCTTTTAATCACCGCCATATTTTTATTGATCCTACACCAAATGAAGCGCTTTCTTTTCAAGAACGCCAACGATTATTTCAGTTGCCTCAGTCCTCATGGGAGGACTATGCAGTAGATTTAATTTCAGAAGGTGGTGGTATATTTTCACGAGATTTGAAATCTATTCGAATCAATCCGATAATAGCAACAGTTTTTGGAATTTCTGAAGACAAACTATCACCAACGGAACTTATCCATGCTTTATTGCAAGCGCCGGTTGACCTTCTTTGGAATGGCGGTATTGGCACGTACATTAAGAGCTCTCATGAAGAAAACCTTAAAGTTGGTGATAAAGCCAATGATTTATTGCGAGTTGATGGCAAGCAATTGCGCTGCAAAGTATTAGGTGAGGGTGGCAACTTAGGTGCTACACAGCTGGGCCGTATTGAGGCTGCATTGAATGGCGTACGTTTGAATACTGATTTTATTGATAATGCAGGCGGTGTTGATTGCTCTGATCATGAGGTTAATATTAAAATATTACTGGCTGGCCTAGTACAAGATGGTACCTTGACTGAATCAGCTCGAAACCAGTGTCTTGAAAGCATGACTGATGAAGTGAGCCGGTTAGTATTGTTGAATAACGCGAGCCAAGTGCGAGTGCTTGGCTTAGCTGAAAATGAGTCTTATCCTCGGCTTGGCGAGTATCGTCGTTTGATAAACCGTTTAGAGCAAGGGTCCTTAGACCGTGCATTAGAGTTTTTGCCAGATGATGAAACCTTGCAAGAAAGAGGTTTAAACAATAAAGGCTTAACTCGTCCAGAGCTTGCTGTTTTATTGTGCTATACCAAAGCAGAATTGAAAGAAACCTTGGCAGATTCACCTTTATCTCAAAATCCATATGCACTGAAAGAAGCGTATACGGCTTTTCCTAAAATTCTTGTGGAACGATATAAAAAGGAAGTGCAAGAGCATCGATTAATTCGACAAATTGCAGCGACTCAAATGTCGAATTCTATTGTACACCGAGTCGGCATTACTGTTGTGCAGCGAATGATGGATACAAGTAGTGCTGATATTCACCAGACGTTATCTGCATACCTCGTGGTTAAAAACCTCTTTAATCTTGATGATCTTTGGGAGTCAATTGAAGATCTAGTTCATGTTGATCATCAAGTGCAGCTTAAAATGTTTTATGCAGTGCAGCGTATGCTTCGTCGTAGCATGCGTTTATTATTACGCCAAAGTCATTGTATGCTTGATGTGGGTGATGTTATCAAGCGCTATCAGCAAGGAATTCATTTCTTTCTGGACAATATTGGTGTTTTATTACGAGACGAAGAGCTTGAGGTGTTTAATCAGTCTCAAGCTGATTTACAGGCTGCTGGTGTTTCTGTTGACCTTGCTCAGACAGTGTCGGCCTGTGAGTTTGCACTTGCAGCATACGATATTGTAGAAGCTCATTTATCAGTGACAGAAGAAGCGCTTGAGGCAACCTCTCATTTATATTTTAGAGTTCGAAGTGCTCTAGGGTGTCAGTGGCTTGAGTCTCAAATAAGAGGCTTTCCAGTGACTAATCAATGGACTGCTATGGCAAGGGAGGCGTTACTTGATGAGCTTTATAATCAGCAAGGCCATCTTATTGCGATGATTATTTCAGCTGGGTATCATCATCTTTCTATTTGTTTGGATAGCTCTGACGAGTCTAAAGTTAAGGTAGGGGAGCTTATGGAGGCTTTTCAGTCCCGTCTTGCACCTTGGATTCAGCAGTGGAGTAAAATACTTGCTGAAATGAAAGGTTTAGCAGTGATTGATTACCCTATTGCTACTGTCGCCCTTCGTGAACTTTCTGATGTTGTCGATGCTGCTCGGACATGGGCAAGCGGCGAGGGTGAGTTAAGCTGCGATCCTCAAATGTATACTCAAGATACCTAAATTTTAGGGGTGCCAATGTCTATTTATGGTATCTCTAATTCTTCTTGCTGCTCTTGCTGCTCACGCTGGCGCTTCCCAAGGTGAGCGTTATCTGTGTTTTTAGCTTTACCTACTTTGCGGCGCATCAGGGGTTTTTTTGGGGCTCTCAATGGAAAAATCATATTTTTTGGGAGCATCATAACTTCGTCTAAATTATCAGCAATGGCTAATGCTCGCATTAAAATAGTGTCATAGCTTGTTAAACGTGGATAAGTTGAGCCAGTGAGTCTTACAGTAGTCGAAAGAGTACTGTCTTGAGTGAGCTCTAGCGTTTTTATACTGTTGTATGTTATTAGGTTATGTTGAATAGTATTGACTTGATGAGTCATTGGCGACACCTTTTGTTGTGAGTGCTGCAATATACCTAAAGAATTCTAAAAGAAGGTCTATTGAACAGATCTTACCTAGGATAAATTCTACGCATATTTATGGTGTTCGGCAACTTGCTTGATACATATTGCTACCCAGTATTCTGGAGGTTTGTATGCAGTCGCTGGCGCGAAATAGCTGCGCTCGATCAATCGTTGTCAAAAAAATGCTCATTTACTCATGTAAACTGCGTTTTTTCGAACATTTTTTTCCTCGATTTCTTATCGCTCGCCTATTTGGCGCCAGCGACTCTATACTTGTGATGTTAGCATGAAGCTGTAGTGCAAGGTTTCTTTTTTGATGTTTAAATGATACTATAGGGGGGTCACTTTATCAAATTATATAAATATTGAGGATAAATAGTATGGTCATGCCTTCGACTTCAAGTATCAATGCAACGCCGGTCGCACTTGAGAATTCATCTTTTAAAAGACTAAATGATGATTTAATGAAGAGCATTTTTCAGTTTTTAAAGCCTTTAGATGGTGCTCTGATTGGAGCTGCTTTTTCAGGTTTTAGAGATATGTCAGAAGCTGTGTTTGGGCATAGACATGTGATTGATGAAATTGAAGAGTATTTTAACTTGAGATATGATGCTCAAAATAAAATATCAGGTGTAGATGTCAAGCAGCGCTTATCTTTAGATCAGCTTGCAAGCAGTGTTAAAGGGTTGAACATTGAGGTGGCTCATGAAGCTATTGTTAATTTAGTGTCACTAGAAGATGGTGGTCTTGAGCTTAGGCAGCGGGATCAACTGCGCGATACTCTCGCACAGCATTCGCCATTTTCGAATGTATTGACTCAAATATATAATGACGTTAAAAACAAATTTTCTTCCTATCGGGGGCAGGTGGGCTTTAAACTGTTGATCCGTGGATTATTACAAAACAAAGCATTACCTTACGCTATCTTGCAAGATATAGTCAACAATGAAGATTGGGCTATACGTATGTTGGCGGCTGAATCGCCCATTTTGCATCAAGATTTTTTTCAAACCCTTGCGATACATCCACAACATATGAGTGTACGGGCTGCTATGGCTGGAAGAAGTGATTTGCCAACAGCCATGCTGCAGACGTTCGTGAACAGTAATTCATATCTCATAAGGTCTAGTGTTGCGCAAAATGCAGAGTTATCTTTTAAGCAGATACAGGCTATTTCAACGGATAAACGGCAACCGGTGCTCACGGCTCTTTTTTTTAACCCAATTGTTGTTAATTTAGTGCAACGATTGAGCTTTACAAGCAAACAACCAGATGTTTTGATGGAAGTATTTAAAGGTATTTATAGGTCAAATGAAATGATAGGGCTG
>JAVCKV010034172.1:0-24141 GCA_032274145.1 Herpochondria borealis | reverse complement strand
CGCCTACATCGGCGACTTTCGCGTGAAGGAGTAGAAATGCCGTAGAAATATATCGTAGTCGAGTTTTTTATTGTAGATAAAGTTCAAGTATGGCACACGCGCATCTACTCCATGCGCATGCACTGTACATTCAATTTACCGTACTGTTTGATCGCAATCTGGATCGCGCGTCATCCATCTCATCTCATTGGCCATTATTGCGTTTGTTGTCGTCTCTCTCTTCCATTCTTCTTCTTCTTCTTCTTCTTCTCTCTCTCTCTCTCTACCATCCACCATCATGTCGTCATCTGAGACTACCACTACCAAGATTTGGGTACTCTTTGCCTCTCAAACTGGAAATTCCGAACAAGCGGCTCGTAAAATTGCCGAGCAACTGCCCACGAAATGCAGCAACAGCAACGTAGTGACGACAATGGCATTGGATGACTTTTTGGAACTCCAACGCGCTCCCTGGAGCAGTATCATCATTCTCTGTCATTCCAGTTATGGCGTTGGTCAAGCACCATTGGGTGGATATCGATTCCGTGAATTGTGTGATTATATAATCGAGCACAAGAAAACAACACTCTTGAAGGGTATGAAGTTTTGTCTGCTTGGATTGGGCGATTCCAATTATCCAACCTTTTTTCAGAATCCCGAGAAAACGAACCAGGCACTGGAATTGGCGGGTGCGACACGCATTGGAGAGGTTGGAAAGGCAGATGCTGCAACAGGGAAACAATCGGAAGCCATTGACAAGTGGATTGATGGATTGTGGAAACCACTTCAGGCTGCGTTGAATAATAAGGACAACGAGTTGGCCTCTCAGGAACGACTTGATGAGATGCAACGAGACACGATTGCTATTTGTACCGAAATCAACCCAGACTTTGTACCGGAACCATCCAGTACGACAAGCCCGATGCTGCTTTACGTTGCAGTCTTGCTGGCACTAGTCGCCATTGCTCTGGGCTATACGATGATGTAAGCCTTCTATAGAACATCCCTTCTCTCTTAACGCAGAAAAGTATGGCTTTATTGTGACTTGTTACGCTAGCAGTGTGTGTTCGTCGAACTATGTACTGCCCTGTGAATCAATGATCACGCGACGTACGTACTCTCCATAGCACGACTAGTAACACACATGCACAGGCAACTGCATAGCGTCGAAGTCCCCCTCATGGTCTGACTGACTCCAATACGTAACTTAACAATCACGCAAGGATACGATGAAGTATGCATGCGGAGTATCGGTACACTCTACTAGCTCTTCCTTCTAATTCCCCAATGGATCCACGTCTGCTTCATCCTCGTCGTCGTCATCCTTGGGCAACAGTGAAGGCAGAGCTGCTTTCGCTTTGGGTCGTGGTGCAGGTATTGCAAAGCCGTCGTTATTTGCCGTTGATCCTGCATCCGCCGCTGACGGGGTCAAATCGAGATACCCGAGCAACAAAACTCCAATGAGGCTGTGTTCGAACAAGGAGATACAAACAAGACACACGGTATCGAAGAAAGGGGGAATGTTAGCACACAAGAGTGAAGCAGAATATTGAGTGAACAGCTTTGGTTGCACGTAGAACAACGACTCCTGCATCACACCTCGCTGATGAAATACACGCATGCAGAGCTGTTCCTCTGTCAACGAGAGTGCGTACGCAATTCCTAAAACACATACACACATACAACATACATGTGCGTTGGTTGCTTGGTTGCATGTATACTACTCACCCATCCACATTGACCCATCGATGATACTTTTCAAACATGGCCGTCGCATCTTTTCCCAGATAGGGTTTCAGAATCGCCGATCCACCAGGATGGTATTGTAGATACGGTGCAATGTTGTACACCTTGTTGTGCACAATCATCCAACCATCATAGATTTTATTGTGTTGCTTCACCTCATCTTTGGTAATATTCTTGCGCAATCCCTGTCCTTTCAATTGTGCGAGATCTTTCGACGATTTGACCAATCGAGTCCAATCGGACAACCCAAAGCCTTTCTTGATGCGAGGCGCTGCCTTTTTGCCAGTACCACGTTTCGGTGGAGGCATGGTCGAGTCATTCATATGACGAGTCTCGTCGTTGTTGTTCGACATTATGAGAGAGACTGTTGTTATTGTTGTTGTTGGAAGGGTTTAGAAGTAGACAACAAGCTGGTCGCGAAGCAATCACAATGGAGAGTTGTGATGGTAGGATGTCTTTCCAGTGTTTGGAATTTCGATCATGTTCGCTGGAGTGATACGAGTATACCGGTACCAGTACTTGGGTCTTCTGTTGCGCCAATCGATAGATGCTGTAACTACGATACGAGTCTAGCTCTAGAGAAGTACTTATGATGGTACAGTCGCGAGAAGCGCATAGGGGTTTCATACAAGCTCTCCCACTCAAAGAAGCGACTACTAGAGAGAGTCTTAGTCACTGCTCAGTCGATTTCCTGCTTCGGCAGAGAGCTTTTGTTTTTATTTCATCTAGTTATCTCTCTCTAGCTAGAGTATAGTACATATCTAAGGAAAGTGTATGTAGTGTGTAGACGCTTTGTGCGTCGAGAGTGAATTATGTGTGAACAGCATGGTGTGTCTGTGGCTGCTTTTTCATTTCCAACTTCTTCTACACGACATTTTCATTGTCGTTGCAGTTGAAGGAGATGATGCTGGGGAAAATGTTGCCTTCATACGCCAAAATGTACTCTCCATTCAAAGCGGCCGTCAGGACGACATCTTCGGGAAAGATCCATTCCGGCGACCGTTCGTCAATGCGAAGGTACAAATCAGAGCAGACAGTGCCTTCGGCTTGCAGGACAATGGAAATGGTACAGCCCGTGGGAGTATCGCACGATCCCGTACCAATGGGACCCGTCTTGTCAAAGAGTGTTACAATGGGCAAGGTCCCGTCGTTGCCTTTGCGGTAGCTGATTTCCAACATACCACCACCGGCGGTTGTTGAAGCAGCACTACTTTCTGTCGTTGGTTCAAAAGAAGAAGCGCAAACGGCCACATAATCAGGACAGCAATCGCGAAAGGCAACCGCCAATTCACCGTTGCGTGCGCGATCTGGATTGTCCAGCAAACAGTCGCACGTACAGCCAGTTGGTTGGATCGTGGTGGCGCCACACTGATTGGCGCAAGACGAATCCAACGCTGACGGCAAGAATGGTACCTGATAGTCATCATCATCATCATCATCACAGCCGGACCCAATGTAGGCATGTGAAATGTGGGAAAACTTGGAACTGTCCGTCGCGTCGCCAAACTCATAAAGTTGAACCGTGTCGTCTTGAAACGTGAGAGAGAATTGTCCTGGCCCCTTGATGCCATCTACAAAAAGGTCGTGAACAAGGAAGAAGTAGCATCCCTGTGGATCAATGTCACTTTCTTCTTGGATGCTTTCGAAGCTCTCCAAACCTCGTTTGCTCCAAATGAGCTGCTCATTGAAGACATCGTAGAGACGGTAACTCGTTTCGAAACCAAATTGATCGGCAGTAATATCCAAGATGAGGGGAGTAGGTGGAAGAGGAGTTGTAGATGGAGCCATGGAAGGTGTGGTGGACGGGATCCAGGAAGGAGCGTCTGACGGTAATTTCGAGGGAGCATCAGATGGAAGAGAGGAGGGGGCATTTGATGGTACGTCAGATGGCGCATCAGATGGCGCATCAGATGGCGTATCAGATGGCGTATCAGATGGCGTATCAGATGGCGTATCAGACGGAAGAGAGGAAGGAGCGTCTGAAGGTAAGTCAGAGGGTGCATCCGATGGAGTCATTGATGGGAGTGAAAGGTCACTTGATGGTTCGTCTGAGGGTACCTCGGAGGGGATGGAGGAGCCAGATGGAGAAACGGAAGGAACTGAGGAGGGAACATTTGATGGGATATCTGATGGAGTTGAAGATGGTAGCTGAGGAGCGGGAGTCAATACGATTGGCACAGATACTTCGGTGGGTGCCTCGCTGGGCGGTTCCGTTATGAGTGCACAAGCGAACATTTCAGGCGGAACTCTGTCGATGCACGTTTCTGTCTCGACGTTACAGTTATGAGTTCCCTCCGCGCATTCGTTGATCTGTTGACAATCAGTCCCAGCAGCGCCTTCCGATGAGTCTCTGGAGCCTTCGGAGCAAGTACACATGTAGCTACCCTCCGTGTTGGTGCACTCGGCGTGCTTGTGACAGTTGTTGCGCTCGTCAACCTCACATTCGTTTTCATCTTGGCACGACAAGCCCAGACTCCCCGCAAAGTATCCTTGACGGCAACGACACTTTGGCTCCACAAGGGTTTCATCGCAATAGCTGTTTGATTCGTCGCATCTTCCATCATCAGTACAGTCGCGGTTAAGCTCGTCAGTTTCTCGAATCCTTCGGTCACAAAAGTTGTAACCATCGCCCACAAATCCATCATTGCATGTACAGTCGTAGGATCCAATAGTGTTGTTGCAGGTGGCATTATCTGCACATGGATCCGGCAAGGCAGAGCATTCGTCCACGTCGATACAACCGGTAACGCCATGCTCATCAAAGGTTGCTCCGTTTTTCCAATGGCCTCCACCAGTCTGACAACCACATGCATATCTGCCGTTTGTTGGCGAGCGATTCTCACAGTAACCACCTGGGAAGGAGCAGACGTTTATCGTCGAGCACTCATCCGCATCTTGCAAACAAGTCTCTCCAGTCCATCCTGGTTTACAAACACAAATGTCTGGACCACCACCAGGCGCAGAAAGTTGAGGAACGCAAATCTGTCGCGAATTGCAGGCTTGAAGTCCGCATGGTGTCCAAGTCTCCAAGTTGCGCTTACGAAGGGAAGAGGCGGAAGCGCCATGGAGGAGGAGAAAGGCCCCGATGCTTACGAACTTGATCATGACGAATGAGGAATATAATGAGAAGGTCGTCGCCTAAATAATCAAATTGTGAGAGGCGTCCACTCCGCTTGAATCTCCGTCTTTATATATTACCTTCATCGATGAATATGTATATATCGACATGTCACATACTCTGCGATCGATACTGTTTATTTATAACAGATCAGGCGATTCTAGCTCGATAGTAACGGATACAGATAACGTCTGATGCGTTGGCTATCGGAGAAAGTGGTGTGGCAAACCACGCGCGCGCCAACACGAATCGTCTGCCAACCAACCACCATCTCAAGATTGCGGCGACCACCATAGTAAACCAGACTGTACTTATTGAAACACACAGCAGGGAGAGGTGATTGAACGCATCAGCAGCACGTTGATTGGGACTCCAACGCTTGGAGGTATCGGAGTGGCTATCGTTGAACGATTGAACCATGTCGTCAGCAACGGATGAGCAAGATCAAGTCTTGAAGGAGCTAAGCTTGCTGCTCAACACGATGACATCCATTGAGGAAGTGTTGGAAGATATTGATCGTTTGACGTCACCTCAGCAACCCTCGAGCGTCTTCACGAAGCAACAAAAACTTCTGGAAGAGCTAAGAGCATGGAAGGATGTTCGAATTGACCGACAGAATTGATCTGTAAACATGTAACTTGATTGGTGAAATGCTCTCAGGGAGCTAGCTCTCCAGGTTCTACAGCCTACAGCGCATTTGAGATTTGAGATTGCTTTGTTTATCCGTTTGCGACTAGCCCTCGCTGCGCAAGCAACGGAATTGTCGACGCGTACGTTGTACCCATCTTACATGTAAACGAGTTGAGAGTTCTTCTTCAAGGAAGCCTTCGAATGGGTTTCGAAATGTAGACGTTATCTCACTGTTAGCAGGTTTCCGACCTCACCGCACACAGCCCAGGCGGTATGTTTCAGTTTCAGCCAGACTTGCATCCGACGAAAGCAATCGAACGATGATCCATATCTAAGGAACACATTGGACGATCAACGAACTTCGCACTCGTATGTATCGTTCAATGTATTGGGTGACAGGTTTCTTGTGCTGGATCTAGTAGCTACACAGACAACGCCAAGAGCTCACAAAACAAAACTGCCCGCTTGAAAAACCTCCCACTCTTCTGCTTCGACATGTCTACTGCTCCCTTGAACAAGAAGTTTTGCACCGTCAACGGGTACAACATGGCCTATGCCGAGACCAATGATCCAACCGGCGACGAGACCATGATCTTCTTGCACGGAAACCCCACCTCCTCGTACCTCTGGCGCAACATCATGGCTCCCTTGGCTGGTCGCGGACGTTTGATTGCTCCGGACTTGATTGGTATGGGCGATTCTGACAAGCTCAACAATAGTGGCGTGGATTCCTACCAGTTTGAGGAGCACGCTGACTTTCTCGACAAGCTTCTTGACTGTGTTGTCGGCACAGACACGAACGACATCATTTTGGTGATTCATGATTGGGGCTCAGCGTTGGGCTTTTGGTGGGCCTATCGCAACCCCGAACGCATCAAGGGCATTGCGTACATGGAGGCTCTCGTCATGCCCTTGAAGTTTGAGTGGCTCCCACAGTTCGAGGAGTTCTTCACCGGTTTCCGCACCCCAGGAGTGGGAGAAGAGCTCATTTTGCAGCAAAATATCTTTATCGAAGGGGTGCTGCCTACTAGCATTATTCGAAACCTCACACAGGAAGAGATGAATGTATACCGAGCTCCATACTTGGAGCCTGGCGAAGATCGCCGTCCAACACTCACATGGCCTCGCGAGATTCCCTTTGACGGCAGCCCCGCAAGAACTCACGAGATTATCTCGAATTACTCTGATTGGATGAATCAGACCGAGATCCCCAAGTTGCTAGTGCAGGCTAATCCTGGTGCTATCCTTGTGGGTGTACCACTTGAATTCGCTCGTGGTTGGAAGAACCAAAAGGAAGTCAGTGTAGCAGGTATTCACTTTGTCCAAGAAGACAGCCCTGCGGAGATTGCGGAAGCCATCGGAGATTGGTTGGACAGCGACATGTTCTCATCGTCAGTTGAAACAGTCCCACCGACCTCCTCTCCTCTCTCTGATCCAACCACAAGCCCAATGGTTCCGCCAGTCTCTGTCCCAACCATTAGTCCTTCGATTCCCAGCGGCAGCTCGGTGGCTTCTGCAAATCAGCTGTGGTTCGTGGCTGCTGTTTGGCTGTTTCGCATGATTTGGTAATAGGGACATCAGCTCTCTCTATAGATTGAGCTAGTGGTAGATAGTGGTTGCAAGTCAGCCAGCCAGCTAGTCAGCCAGCAGTAACTTGTAAATGATACTGGCGTATGATTTCTTTTGAGCTTGTACTGCTGCTACGTCCAATATCTCGATGGATGCCAAGGGTGGTGGCAGGAGATTTACAAGGGAACAGAGCAAAACCGCATCTGCCAGTGGAGCGGCTACCAATCAACTGGCATCTTCTAGTGACCCAGCAATGGTGCAGCGTGTGGAAGCTACTCACCAGGCCTCGTACTTGTCTCACTTGAAGTTTCAATATCAATGGGGAACCGGATCAGCATGCATGAAGAAAGTGATTGAGAGGTTGGTGAGCAACTCAACAGATCGGTGAGCAACTCAACAGATCCGAAAAGATTTCTCGCACCGGTCAATTGCCTATGGCTTGGCATGGAAGCATTGGCTAAGTCGGTTTCCTGGTTGGGAAATTTGTCATCGATCGAAGGTTCTAGTTGGCCTACCTTGACTCAAAGTACTCCAAGCCCTATGCCTGGGCACTGACAACACAGAGCAACAGCACCCAACAAAAACTCTAGTTCTGCAACTCATAATGTAGTTGATTGTGAAATGGCTGCAACAATGTGAGGTGTACAGCCATCGACACATTCATGGAAGAGGGAGAACCTGATTACGGTTCGGATACTTGGCAAACGTGGAAGATGATCGGGATGCCGGAGGATCATTATCATTGCGCGTTTGGACTCATGTTTCGTGCGTGCAAGAACCCAGATGAGACCGAGTATACTCGCATGCCAGACGAGGAGATTCCAATTTGAGATTAGATAGGAAACAGATAACATATAGGAAAAAAGTAGGGCGGAAAGCAAGGTGATTGTGTAGCATAGAACAATCAGCAGAGTAGGGGAGTAGCATAGTGGCCCATAGCTTGGTGAACATGTTGACGATGTAGAACACCAACAACGCCTTAGTTTCAGCGTCAGCAGGATTGATTACACCAGGGATGTGGGAAAGTTTGACAAGAGCGCGTTCTCTCCATTCTTGGATAGCAAAGTGTTGGACTTTGACATGTCCGACTCAAGGAGTAGGTCGATTCTTCTTGACAATATTCATAGTAGCCTGATTGTTGACATACAGTACAGTAGGATCTTTCTCATTGTATCCCAGATCATGAAGTATCATTTGGATGCAGCAAACACGACTGCAAGGAATTCTGCTTCGGTACTGGAAGTAGCCACAAGTTGAAGTTTGCACTTGTAAGCGATGGCTCCAGAACCCAGATTGATAAAAAGACCAGTAACCGAGCGCCGCGTTTTATGATCGGTTGCATGGGCAGCATCAACACGGGCACGGAGTCCTTGAGAATGAGGAAATTCAGGGAGATTGCCTGACTCTTGTAGTACAGGAAGAGCCACTTCAGGGAATTATGAAAGGGATTCGCCTCTGCAATATACAATACCCCAATCTTTAGTAGCACGGAGGTATCGAGCAATATGCTTGAGAGCATGGTAGTGCGCTTTGTTGGGTTGTGAAGCAAACCAGGCAAGGAAGGTGATGGCATAGCCAAGATATCACATCAGACAAGAGTGTAAGCATACATCAATTCACCAAGGACTTGTTGATAAGAGAAACCAATTTCATCTTGTAGTTGTTGATGCTCTTTGGTGTCCTCCTCTGGTCAAAGCACTTTCTGCAGATTGTCAGTAGTTGAAGAGGGAAGAAGTGCAATCTCATGGGGAATGGACTTAGCGTCAGTGTCCCAACCATGGGAGATATACCCAGCAGTCTGATGAACCTCTTGACTGTTGTATAGCATCGATATTCCGTACTGGTCTTTGGTACCATGACCAAGATTGTCAGTCGTGACCTTAGCATCAATCTTCTTGATAAGATCATCAGCAGCACTGTTATGTGTACTGGCGATAACAAAATCATCAATCTGGCGACATAGGAGTACTTCATGTCCGTTGACAGTACCTCGATATAGGTTTCTGTTTCCGTTCGTACGTAGTACTCTTGAAACCGAGACTTTGGATCAGGAAGCCATTGATAAGACGTTCAAAACTTGCACCAGCTTCTGGATGTCCTTGTAGGGCCTTCTCGAGTGGTAGAACACAAGAGTCGGTATTGAGGGTGATACCATGTCACTCTTTATACTGATTGTGATAGGCTTTGTCAACTGCAATGTAGCAAGACTTGAGAGATGGAGGAGATTGTTGAAAGGCATTCATGGTATCAGCAAAGGTGACGGACATGCCTTCACGTGCAGCAAGGGCAAAAGAGTTTCATTCCAGGTTGCTCAATGTGTTGTCAGCTCTGTGTGCAGTTTCATTGTTTTTTTGGCTGTTTAGAATGGGGAGTGCACACGGTTTTTGATCAATTGCAAAAGTGCACATAAATTGGCTGTTAAGAACGGGCATTAACTACCACTTCTTGCCAAAAATGATTCTGACAACAGGTTTAGTTGTCCTCGTCGTTCTCCTCACACAATCATGTGATGCCTTTCTTCACCACAACCAGCGTCGAAGTAGCCCGTTTCTCTCAAAGGCACTGTCAGACACGTGGAACCAAAATACGCCAGTGAAAGACACCCTCGAGGCTCTCATGAGTGAAATCGACGAGAACAATGATCGCGAAGAAGTCGTGGATGAAGCTATGAAGAAACTGTCTGCTAATGCCATCAAAGATTGCTCTGAAGAGTCTATTGACGAGACCTTCACTTTTTTGGTGACCGAAAAGTTGGCGGGTGGGAGAAGGTTAGTAGCTGCTTGGTATACAAAGGTGATGGACGCTAGAGACAAGTCTAGCGACATCAATGAATTGCTAAAGGGTAATATCTTCCTCAATAAACTTTGCGACAAGCCCTTGCGTCATGGGAAAGACGGTATTGACGACAGTAAAGATGGTGTCATTCTGGACAACAAAAAGGACGACTGGGATTGTTGGCAGACTAGTAAGTGCACTCAGATGTACAGCCAAGTTCTGGGTCCCAGTGGGTCAGGAAAATCGTTGGCGTCTGTCAAGTACTTTCCAACTAAGATGTTCAACGGTGACCAGCTGGTTGTCCATGGGAAGATATCTCAAGTGCTGAATGCTGAAAACTACAAGCCTGAAGAACTGCGCACATGGGTACAAGAGCGTATCAAGAAGGGGTTGGAAAAGGAACTGAGTTGCAATGCTCCTGACACAATATCACTGAACACCCCCCTTGATGTCGTTCTTGACGAAATCAGCACTGCTGGTGGCTGGAAGGATGTTCTAGACACTGACGATGCCTTGGGAGAGCTCGCGGAGTCGCTCAAAAGTCTGACAACTGCAGACTACCATCGTATCTTGTCAGGAACTGGCGCCAGCCAAGTCTTGTCGGATATCGATTCCACCCCAGCCTTTGTCAAAGCGCGACTCTTGCCATGGACCAAGGACAAGTTTGAAAAACTTGTCAGAAAGAGAATAGACAGTTCAGACCAAGCCGATGCGATCATTGAATTTGTAGAGAGACACACCTACCTCTGCGCTCTGTACACGAATCCACGCTGTGCTTTTTTCTTGGTCGATGCAGTCGATGCTGCGATGAAAGAGACTAGTGGAAATGAGGAGAAATCAATTCAGTACAAAGTCGCTTCCATCTTTATCGCCACAAATGGCTTGAAGAATCTCAGCATATATGAGCGAAAACAAGTCGCCCGTGCTGTATTGTGTGAGTTTGATAAAACCAACAGAGATGCCATTGATAGTAGTTCCTTGAACTGGCCAGAATTCTCAGAAATCGACCAAAACAGTCCACGACTTCTGAATGCTACGGGCTGGTGCAAGTGAACCTACAGTACGAGTCGAAGGGGATAGAGTTGATTGATATCACAGCCGCACGACTTTGCTACTGCACAGATCTGACTGCAACACTTTCTCGACACCAGTTTCTAGTCGTTATGATCTTATCTGGCTTTTTCAACGTGGCAACAACTCGCATCAAAACATGACTGATGTATTCCAGCCGCAGCCAGCACCGCTCCGAAACACGTATTGCTGTTTCTGGGGAACAACCCCTGTTGCCTGGCTGGCCTATTATCTGCAAAGTCCCTCGCCTTTGGACTTTTTGGGCACAAATAATAGCCTATGAGCGCCTGGATGCCACAGAGGTCTCGCTCTCCAGTTCAAAGCCATTTATTGCATCCCTGAAGAGGAAGTCTCGCGGTGTGCATTTTTAACTTCTACCGCGTGACGTCCTTACCAGGTACTGGAGTACTTGAAAGCCCTAACCCTATTTTCTGTATGACTTGTGATGCTTTCTTCTTCTCTTTCATTTTTCGACTCCCTTCTTCTTTGTTCAAACGGGTTCGATTGGCTTCATTGATTACTGCTTTGTTCATTGTCTTTGTGAAGAAATACATAGCTTCACGACACAACTTATAATAATACAGTATCATGCCACCAAGAAGAAGAGGAATGTTTGGTGCATCCGTGGCTGGGATTCTAAATGCCAATGCTCCATCTGACGCTGAAGCTCGTACCCGTGTGGTGCGACTGTTTGGATCCATCCTTGCCCTCCTGTTTGTGATTGATGTCGGTTGTTCCTTTGCCGTTCTTTGGTTGCAATGTCACCACGAGGATCTCGCAATGGCGCAGTGTCTCGCAACGTCGATTGTGAATGGTGGTGCTTTCTTCGCGCACAACAAGCAGGGGTTGGGGGATCTGTTCCTGCTGGCCCTTGTTCGGTGCATCGTTACACTGATACTGTTATGGAGTGGTGTGCGATACGGGCAGAGACCCAAACCAGAAGCAACGAACGATAGTGATGGCGGATCGCAAGTAGAAGCCAACAACAACAACGCTTCAGTAGAAGGACAGCTCACAGAACCTCTCTTGGCTAATAACGAGCAGTTTGCGGACGAAGCAGGCGATGCTTCAGTTCGACGTGGTTGTTGTAGTAGCAGCAAGTGCTGTAGCCACAAGACGCAACCAGAGAGGATTCAGGGTGGAGTCCTCATTTCTCTATTCATCACTTCGACCCTCTATCAAGTCTACGCTGGCTGTCGCGTGGCTACCTTTGATCACCACCCTGGACCAGCCATTACTCCCCTTCTTTGTCTCACTGTGCTTTGGATCAATGCACAAGCCTACGTCTTTCGAGTCCTACTGACGGAGCTGACACGCGAGGATGGAATCTTTTTACCACCAAGTGTGCACCGCCATCCCGTATACCTCGAAACCAGTCGTGGGATCTCGATTCACTGGTGTGACTTGTGTCACAAGAGGATTGGTTCTGATGCAGCTGACCGAGAAGAGGTTGGTTGTTATCGCTGTTGTCTCTGCGACTTTGATGTGTGTGTCAAGTGTGCTCGAAGAAATGATGCTGCGACCGTGGGCGAGAACGTGTTGCGAGGAGACCGAGGAGTTCGAACCGAAACGTCCCTCACCACAGCCTCCTACTTTCAACGATCGGTTCAAGTGGCGCAACGAGAATTGCCACTTTTGCTCTTGTCCTTTGTGTTGCTCGCTGCCAGCAGTCTGTCGCGACTGCTGCTTCCTCACTTTCAGGGAACAATCATTGATATGGTGGTGCCAGATTCAGAGGGAAACTACGACAAGGTTGGGTTTGCGCACTATATTCAACTCTACATTGTCGTCATGATTGTACAGGGAGCAGTGTCGACTCTCTATTCTGCAATCTTTACACTGGTGAGCCGTCGATTGAAGTTTTCCATTCGAAATACGCTGCTCGAAAAGATTTTGGCACAAGATGTGGCCTACTTTGACGGTACCGAATCGGGTCGTCTCATTAGTCGCTTGACAGTCGATCTCGATCTCATGATGTCTCCCATTCAAAGCTCCCTCTCGTCGCTACTCTCCAATGTCTTGATTCTATGCGGTGGTCTCATCATGTGCTTTGTCAAGTCCTATCGACTTTCCATGCTTGCCTTTGTCACGATTGGTCCCATTAGTTATTTATGGGACCAATATGCTCAATGGAGCAAGGGTCTGGCGCGAGAAATGATTTCGTATTGGGCCGAAGGCAATGGTATCGCCTCTCAGGCCCTGTCCAACATTCGCACCGTCAAGGCCTTTGGCGTGGAAGAGCACGTGTTGGGCAAGTATACAGAAGCCAACAAGCATGCCCTCGACTGTGGCGTCAAGGATGCGTGGGGCAATGGAATCACGTCGGCACTGACTGGATATCTAGATTTGGGAACGGGCGTTTTGATTCTATGGTTTGGTGGTCATTTGGTGTTTACAGGCGAAATGAGCGTAGGCGAGCTCATTGTCTTTCAGCTCTATTGGAATTTAATGAATTCCTCCTATCAAGCGCTGCAAGGTCTCATTACCAGCTTTACTCGTTCCGCGGCAGGAGCGGAAAAGGTCTTCTCCATGTGGGACTCGGAACCTGACATTGATCCAAACAAGGGTGAGGATATCTCGTGGACAGTGCAAGGAAACTTGAAGCTCGATACTGTGAGCTATTACTACCAGATGCGTCCTGATAACATTGTCCTGAACAAGCTCAGTTTGGAGGTCCCCGCTGGGAAGACGCTAGCGTTGGTCGGGAGGAGTGGAGGAGGGTAAGCCATTCTATCACGTATGCGTTGTTGTTTGTCCGTTGCGACCAACTCACTTCTCACGAATTGTTCTTCACGCGTATCCCAGAAAGAGTACCATTATCAATCTTCTTCTACGATTCTACGATGCAAAAGAAGGGAAACTGTCACTGGATGGAAGAGAGTATGAATCACTCAACGTGACTCAATTGCGTCGACAGTTTGGTGTAGTCACCCAAGACACGGAGCTCTTTCCGCTAACCATCGAAGAGAACATTGCTTATGGAATGAATAAGGAAGACTATACCATGGAGGACTTGGTGGACGCTGCCAAACAGGCCTGTGCCCATGAGTTTATTGTCGAAATGAAGGACGGTTACCAAACACGCATTGGCGAGCGTGGCCTCCGCATCTCTGGTGGTCAACGCCAGCGACTGGCCATTGCACGGGTCTTTCTGCGAAAACCAAAAATCATTTTGTTGGATGAGGCAACATCTGCCCTGGATGAACACTCACAAGAGGCAGTTCAAAAAGCCTTGGCGAATCTGATTGCCGAGAGTAACGCTACCGTTGTGCTTGTGGCTCATAGATTGTCGACCGTCGTGGAGGCAGACTGCATTTGCGTCATCGACAAGGGAGGTGTCTTGGAGCAGGGCAATCATGAGGAGCTCGTCTCCAAGGGCGGCATCTACGCGTCCATGGTGGAAAAGCAAATCAAGAAGAAGGCCGACTTTATTGACCAGGAAAAGGATGCGAGTGGTGGCGAGAAATCCACGGTAGCCGCGGATGACATTGACTCCCTACTAGCTGAAAAGTGATTGAAGTGTAAAGGTTCACCAATCTTTTAGTTCTCGTTTTCAAATATTTTAGACAAGCGCCCCTCTAGTGTTGGCGTTGACAGCGGTGCGCCTTGCCCAATAGATTCATTTTCAAACTGTACCAATTTGTTACAAAACGGTCGAGTTAGCGCTTCTTCGCATGCGATGAGTCGCAGAGTTGCGTGTACTTGATTGCGCAGATCCTTGGCAGCAATAGCATGATACCTGTCCAGTTTTATCGCGAGGTCGAGAAGCTTCGTGTCAAAGTCTCAAACCTTACACGTGGTATTCCTCACTTATCTGACACGATGCGCTTCTTGCCGAGGGTGGTTCTCTGTATCGTCGCCATGGGTACTCTGGTGAGCGTCGCACTTGCTTTCCATGGCGATGGTGACGAGATGCCTCCTGAGAATGGCGGGAAGTTCCATGGTGATTTTCGACCACGCCTCAAGTGCAAGTTTGCAAATATGGCGCCACTGGATGGGCTCTGGCAGCTTGGGCACTCCAACCGCCTTTTTGTCGCGCCTGGAAACTTATTCACAACACCCATTTGGTACAAGTATGACTCGGAAGAATCACCCCCTTGGTCTTGGACGCCATTCACGCTCAATTCTCTTACCAATCCACAGGATATGTGGATCCCTGTGAGTTCTGACAGGGTGCCAACACATCATGATGTGAGAAATCTGTTGGCATTTTCATTTCTAGGTCAGAGGCCAGCTCAGTCAAACCTAAAGATTATACACTACTTAAACAGCGAAGCTCCTGATCCAGTTCAGTTTTGTTGTGATGGCGAGAACAGCACGGAAAACAAATGGCAAGCGATTATTGAAGCATCGATGTGGAGCCACCATGCGTAAGAGATATTGTGAAAAGGCGCGTGATCGGTTGGACTCTGCTACTGCAGGAAAAAGGAAATATAGCGTCCTCTTTCCGTTTCAAACCTCTTAGTGGTGACGACGTTATCCTTACCAAGTGCTGTAGATTTGCATAATCTATCTTGCCATGGAAGTTGGGACGACGTGCCTCGTCGCTACTTTTGTTCCATTTGTGGGAACACAAATAGTTTCGTTTCGACCTCTTCTTGACACTCTCGAAAATAGTAGTCGTTGGTCCAGATGTAGGGACAAAGTTTGCGCCGATCAGTTCCTGAGACATACGAAACGCTTGGCTTTCGGAGGCCAGGAAGGAGCTCCGAGAGCTTGCGTACAATCCACCACGAGGCATCCACACACTCGAGACACCATCGTGGGAGGAAAGCCTGAAACTGTGGCAAGTGTAGCCAAGAGTATTGAGGTACTGTCGAGTAGAGGCTTCAACAATCCTTATATAATACGCTTCCTTACAACATCATTAGCAGTCACGACGACATTTCTCAACAGGTCATCTTCTTTAAAAAGAAAAAGGACTAGTTTATGATATAAGCGAGCACTCAGGTGTGCAATACATTACACCAGCTCGCTGAGAAAATAGACAAGTATCGATAGCGCGGGAGTAAAGAGCCTGCATGGAGCATATCGAGGACCGGCTAGGTAGTTTTAAAGCTAGAGCGGTTCTTGACGGTTCTCCTCCTAGCTCTGGAGATCCGGGTGACCTGTGTCGCTTGTAGCCACGGCTGTTGGAGCATTGACTGATAGAGAGTGATAAGTGTTAGGCACCACTGTGGCTCAAACAGTGTGCTAATGGAGGCTTGGCATGCAAGGATCATCATCAGTGGTGATGACGCTTGTAGTTCCTTGTGACTTGTGACACTCGCTAGACAATGTCGTGCTCAATAGTTGGGGGTTCGGTCTGTGACCACTCTGGTTCGAATAGTGCACTACATGATGACAAATAATGCTCTTGTCGTCGGGCATGTCATTCAACCAAGGATCCCAACGTGTGCGACTAGCTAGACGACGTCGTGCTAAATAGTTGGTTGCGGATCCGTGACCGCTGTGGTTCGAATATCACTGTCTGTAGCTTTTGTCATCGGGCATGTCCTCTATGCCAGCAAGGAGCCCAGCCGTTGCGACATGGACATTGCCGAATTTTGAAGCATTCTGTCGTTGGCGCGACAATACCAGACACCGACGCGCTCAATAAGTATGGTACTTCTTAGTAGCCCCTGCTTGACATAAAAGGTTTGAGTGCAGCGCTGTCTAGCCATGCCGCCTTGGTCGCACAGACCCCATCTACTTTGTGGAGGAGCAATCAGATCACTTTGCAACAAGGGTCTAAACGTGAGAATACTAAAATCGGGATTGATACGAGGTATGATAGGCTACAACTAAGCAATCTACGAACCTGCGAACCAAGTGACCAGGTAGCCAGGCCTAGCTAATTGAAAATTTGACTTCAAAGCTAGGCTGGCTTCTCTCCTTTTGCTCTGCGCTGTTGTTTAGACAAAAGAGGCGTCTGATTACCACGGATTGATTGAAGTGGGTATCGTCATAATTGTGTAGTCATACTAATTATCTTGATACTTTCCAAATCCAGCGTGTGTTTACAGAGTATGTCCATAATGTCGGAACAACGACATTATGATGACCTTCCCTTGAAAGTCGGTCGTACCAAAGGATACCACTTCACCTCTGCACAAACGCCTGTGGGCTTCTTTACGGACACCATAGACTATCAAACCGTCATTGAACTTTGGCTGGCATCTGTCTCTTTGGAGAACAGGCATTCTTCCCACTGTCCGATGTCCCAGACACCATTCGTGACCAATGCGACTATAAATCTCTAAGTATGCACACTCCTAATTGAAGTTGGAATTCTCACTTCTCTAAAGAACCAGAAATGGACGCCTTCCAAAGTTGCGAAATAAAATCCGCGTATTTCATACATACACATGTAGGACCAACAAATGTCACTAACAAAATATCGGAGACATTTCAGCCACGCGTTCCAACATGAGAAAGACCGGCGTACCGTCCTCCACTAGAAAACGTTGAAGCATGTACTATCAGCAGGACCGTTCCAATAGCTACGCCTCTGAGTTGTGTGTTGTACGTAAGAAACAGAAGCAATCATTCCCGCTCCTGCTTAATTCAATCATTATTGTGCATTGTCAAAGAATACCCCCGGTGAAGAGAGGAAGAGTTGAGGGCTTGTTGTTGTCAAGAGATTGACTGAAAGGAACAACAACAAGAGAAGAGGTCTAAGAAGACTCTTGCAGACAATTCTTACGGAGAAACATACTGATACTATTGCAACAAGATTGTCGCAGAACGACACACCACAACACATTCCAACTTGAGAGAATAATATACCACCACCACACAATACAATGGCTTCCTCTGAGGACGAAGATGATGCGTCTCTGCATCTATCAGAAGTGGAATCGATTGATGTATTGGATGCCAATGTCACAGACAGCAACGAGACATCGACCGAGGACCTGTCATCTCGCAGAAGCACCACGGAACAACGATTCATTGTGCTTTTGAAATTGTCCGTCTTTGCGCTCCTCATTATCGCCGCAGTCATTCTGTCAGCCGCCACGCATATAATCTTCTCAAGGCAGCAAAATGATGATTTCTTATCAGCGTATGAAGGATATGCCTCGAAAATTGGAAGCGCCTTTCATGAACATTCCGCACTCCACGTGTGGACGGCGCAGTCCATTGCGTCAGCCTTTACGGCCGAGTTTCGAGACTCGCAGGAGTGGCCCTTTGTGACGCTGTCTGATTTTTCGCAACGCACCGTAGCGGCTAGTTATATCGCCAAAACCAGTCTGATTGCCTATGCACCTCTCGTGACGCAGGAGAATCGAGCGAAGTGGGAACAGTATGCGCTGGAGAATCAGCATTTGCTCAAGGATATTAATAATACGACGACAACAACAGCACTCGAGTCTGCATTAGCGGCTACTACAGAAGAGAAACAGGGTGCAGATCTCTCTCCTTTCGCGAAGCAGTTTTGTGGCGTTGACTTCGAGCCCTTGCCAGTCGAGGCTGGCATTTCAGTCCCAACAGGTCCATGTGAGAGTGCACGTGTAAACGGAACAGGACCCTTTTTTCCCATGTGGCAGACAGTACCCTTCTACAAGGATCGCACCAATGTTGATTCAAATTCCCTCCCTTTCCTCAAGGATCAGTTGTCGGGCTTGGTTGACAAGAAACGACCAAGCTTTTCGAGAATGACGGATCCGCAGAGAACAAATTCACCTAGCAACAGTGTCTTGTTCCCCGTGTTCAATGACTTTTCGAAGAATTCAGAAGTTGTTGGTACCGTGATCATGTTCTTTGACTGGACAACATTCTTCAGCAACATTCTTCCACCCAACGCGTTTGGACTCTATGCTGTTCTTTCCAACTCCTGTGGACAGGCTGCAACGTTTGAGTTGAATGGTCCAGAGGTTGTCTTCTTGGGGCATGGCGACTCTCACGAAGAGGAGTATGACGAACACGAAATGAGCTGTGCCTTTGGTCACTACCACAGTGACACGTTTACAGGCGACATTCCTACATTTGCACAGAGCGACCGCGCTTACCTCTACCCATCCGAAGCATACCTGGCGGAAGACACCGATGATGGTACCTGTTTCTACTCGTTGAGTGTCTACCCATCCGACCATCTCCGGTCCACCTTTCGTACCAACGAGCCAGCCATCTACACGTCGGTTGTGGCGCTCATCTTTGTCTTTACCATTCTTGTGTTTGCGGCCTATGTCTACCTGACTGAACGCCGACAGCAAGTATTGCGTAAGACTGCCGCTCGCTCCAATGCCATTATAGACGCCCTCTTTCCTGCAGTGGTGCGCGAACGCGTCATTCGTGACAGCCACAACAACGATCACCCGCCGTCGCTGAACAATGGTAGTAGTCGACATCATTGGGGTCTGTCGCGACTGCGATCCAATTCAGAGCATACCATCAAGAGTGGCACTGTGGCTCCTGCCGACTCGAGTTGTGCCATGCAGTCACACTCATCTTCGTTGGTCGAATCCCGAGAGGATGACATGGTCAGCAAGCGAGCTCTTCTACCCATCCTCCCCGAGACTCCCAAGGTGCGACTCAAGTCGTACCTCGTGGGTGCTCCCGCAGCCGCCATGTACGAACTTGACTCGGAACCCATTGCTGAAATGTTTACCGATACAACCATCATGTTTGCAGACATTGCTGGCTTTACAGCCTGGGCATCGGAACGAGAACCCTCCCAAGTGTTCATTCTACTAGAGACGCTGTATCGCGCCTTTGACGCGGTCGCATCACGACTGCGCGTGTTCAAGGTAGAAACAATTGGTGATTGTTATGTCGCCGTCACGGGCTTGCCGGACCCCAACGAGCATCATGCCGTTGTCATGACCTACTTTGCCTACGAATGTATCCGACAAATGAAGGAACTTACGCGGGAACTAGAGGCCTCGCTGGGTCCGGGTACTTCGGATCTGACGTTGCGCGTGGGACTTCACAGTGGCCCCGTCACGGCGGGAGTTCTGAGGGGTGAAAAGTCGAGATTTCAGCTCTTTGGTGATTCCGTCAATACGGCGGCACGCATGGAGAGTACGGGAGACACAAACCTCATTCATGCATCCCAAGAAACAGCGGATCTGTTGGTCACGTCTGGAAAGGTGAATTGGGTGGCGGCACGAGAAGATGTTGTCTTTGTCAAGGGAAAGGGAGAGATGCAAACCTTTTGGTTGAAACCGCGACGAGGATCATCGCGAGGGTCGCAGTCCTACGTTATGGACAGTTCCTCGTGTGCAAGCACGACGATTGACTCGCGACCCAAGCATGCTCGAGTCATGGCGGGCTTTATGCACCACAACATGAAGGCGTTGCCGGCGGCGTCCAACAAGTCCGCTTCATCGAAAGCAACAAACGCCTCGATATTGCCGAATGATGAAGTGGATTGCAAGAGATGGGGTAATCTGAGTCTAGACGAAACACTCACATCCAAGGCATCCGTCAGCAGTCAAAAAAGAGCGATACAGAAACGAGCCCGTCTTGTTGACTGGAATGTGGACCTGTTGCTCAGCTTCCTGGCAAAGGTCGTTGCCAACCGCAACGATCCTACAGCCATAAAACGCCGTCCCGCGAATCTCGACAACGTCCCTCCGTCCAATTCCCTGATTCTCGACGAAGTTACTGAAATTATCATTTTGCCTGACTTTGACGACGAAAAGCGAATTAGCAATCAAGCCGATGTGATATTGCCTCCAGAAGTGCGGGAACAACTGCACGATTTCGTCACACGCATTGCTTGCATGTACCGTGACAACCCTTTTCACAATCTTGAGCATGCCAGTCATGTGACCATGTCGGCCGTCAAGCTTATGAGACGAATCATCAACCCAGATGATATTGATGTTGATCCAAAAGACCTACCCTCAGAGGTTGCAATGGATGGAAGCAAAAACACAGCGGATTCGTCGGAACATTCTGCGCAACTGCTGGACACTGCTTTTTTCCGAAATTTGCATGACTCAACATTTGGTATCAGTTCAGATCCCTTGACACAGTTTTGTGTTGTGTTCAGTGCACTTATTCATGTGAGTATCGCCTGTAGTGTTGTCAAGCAGTTTCATGTTGCTGTTTGTTCTAACCATGTTTCTATCCTATTCATTCAGGACGTTGAACATCCTGGAGTCCCCAACGCCCAGCTCGTGAAGGAACGCTCTGAGGTGACGGCGAAATTTGGTGAAAAGAGTGCCGCCGAGCAGAATTCGGTGCACATTGCGTGGGAATTGCTCATGGAACCGAAATACGACGTGATTCGTGCTTGCATTTACACCAATGAAGAAGAACGCACACGATTCCGTCAGCTGGTGGTGAATGCTGTCATGGCCACTGACATTATGGATCGCGAACTTCAGCTGGTGCGGAAGAATCGATGGGAGAAGGCCTTTAATGAAGAGGATGACGTCTCCTTGACCAACTTTGACAAGAGTCGCAAGGCCACCAGTGTCATTGAGCACATTATTCAAGCGTCTGATGTGGCACATACGATGCAACATTGGCACATCTTTAAACGATGGAACGAACGTTTATTTGACGAAATGTACATTGCGCATAAGCAGGGGAGAACGGAGAAGGACCCATCAGATGGGTGGTATCAAAGCCAGATTGGTTTCTTTGATTTTTACATTATTCCTTTGGCTAAAAAGTTGAAAGAATGTGGCGTCTTTGGTGTGGCAGGGAATGAATATCTCAGCTACGCACTCGAGAATCGACGAGAATGGGAACTCAAGGGCAAAGAGGAATCAGAAGTCATGCTGGTCAACTTTAATCTGCGGCACGGCTTTTGGTCCGAACATCATGAAGCAGGTGCGGGAATTATTCCCGAAAATGGTCCACTACCCGGCACCAATTTCTAGCCAAACGCTAGAGAATGGGGTTGAATTATTTTTTCTCGCGGCTGGCACTTCGCATTAGGCACAATTCTCTCCGGCGGGATACCACGCAGGTTTAACGCGGCGTGTTCCCTCCCTTCAATTACATATATCCTAATAAATATCTGCTGCATACTAGAATGGTTGTAACTGGGGAAGATTCCGTTCGAGATGCCGCGGAGCTAGACTGCGAGACGGCCTGTGAGAATGCTTGGACATTGAGAGCAGCAGGAGGGGACCTTCCAAACCATTCATCCAGCACTCCTGACCCTGCCTTCTACACACATACTCGAATGTTGAAGTGGCCGATACGCAAAGCTGAAGTACCAACGCTCCTCATCTTCACTGGAATCAGACCCCTCCTCATCTTCACACTTAGTTCTGTAGCCCATCTCCACTGTGTGAACATCCGTTTGCGGAATTTGGCTGTAGCAGAGAATATAGCCACACTTTCCGCTGGCTGGAGTCCAAGTTGCGGGGTTGGGACCAAGCTTCTCAGCCTAGTCGTCTGCACAACAGCAAACCACAAGGAAGGCAATGGCGATAAAGTGACGGAAGAATTGAGACATCTTTGTAGAGAGAGTGATGAAAAGGTGTTGATTCGTTTGGTTGCAGTTTGTCCTGCTAGCTGACATGTGGTGTAAGGGCCGTCACTAGAGGGCTGTGATGCGGAGGAGCTGATGCGAGGCGAATCTAGGGTTAGCTCTGATCTCCGTGGAGTTGCAGTCTTGTTGCCGTTTCGCGGTTTCCTTAGATGCCCGATGATTGCGATGTAGCGAGACTATAGAATGGGTTAACTAAATGAATGCATGTGATCTTACTGAATGCTGTGATGGCTTCTCTAACGGTTCTTTGCCCTCCGTTCTTCGAGACCTATCAAATCCTCAACGAGATCTCTTGCAACTTCTGTCCGACTCGTCAGTAGCAGAGATGACGTTAACAGCGGGAGTTTGCTTCGAAGTTTCTTTGGTGTTGTGAGACCAATTGCTGGTGCTAGAAGTAGATGATGCAGGAGCTTCACTTGGGACGGCATCATCGTCGCTCTTGTTCGTATCCACAGAAGACGCGATATTCTCTCCGGGTCCTCCATGGACAGGCACGGCGTCTTGTTCAGCGTCGAGTAGGTCTAAGCGGCTCATGGTCATGGTTTTGTGTGTTTGAGATATCTTTGCAGCATCAGTAAGATTGTGACAAGCCTGCTGTGAAACATGATCGATCACGAGAACAATCTCTTTTCACTTTTCGGCTAAACTTGTTGGGCATGATCATCCCCACATGCACCATACCTACAAAAAGAACGCTGTCGCCGTAGTATGCAGAGACTCTGTTTAGCTGCATTGGTAGTGGCCACGTGGCTTGGGTGTTGCTACCACTAGTCTCGAGACAACAGGATGCGTCATTGTCTGGTGTGCAGTCGAACTTCTTGCGTAGTGCAAACCTGCAAGTCTTAGTCTAGAGAGAGGTCAGAACAAACTGGTGTCTATCTATGCAGTCTCTTGCTTAGATAGAAGTCGCTAAGTGTTCGGAGGCCATACAGGGGCCGATTCTGATCTGATTCAGATCTCTCTAAGAGGCAGCAGTAAATCAATTTATTTCAATTCGATTCCGCCAACGTCGGTTCCGTGCGACCCTCGATTGACGTTGGGCTCTAGCTCTACAAGCTCAACCACACACGGAAGACGACAGAAATGGCTCTCCACGACTTCAACAAGTTGCAAAATCGCAGCGCGCCTCCTTCTAAACGTGCTTCGACTAACCCGTTAGAGCGTATAGCTGCTCAATACGAATTGACCGTATGTAACTCTTGTTCCTACACTAGCTTGATTTTAAAACTGTTCGTCAACTTCCAACTCATATCCATAGTGAGTGAAGACACTTCCATTTTGTTCACACGTTGTAGATATAGCGTCGGAAATGGCTAGGGTGTACAGTCCACTCTGGCTGGGTGTAAACACGAAACGGGGATCACCAAAGCGATCACTTGGAATCTCGTCGTCTCCAAAGGCAACAACATTATTAGACCTGGTGACCTCATCAAACGACGGGCGTCCCAACCACAGTTCAGCGACGATATCGGCGCCAGGTTCCAGGCGACGAGCTTCAATCTGATAGGTACGACCCGCCTCAAGATTTAGGTCCCAATACTCTCGAGAATACAGTCGCGATTCAGCATTGTCTGTGTGCGATCGGCATTCAACGCTTCCTCGCAATGTTTGAGCCGAGCCGCGCGATGGCAGTGCGTCCGAAAGTTGACGACGACGACGACGACCTCCAGTACTAGTGCTGCCATCCTTATCGACAGGCATGACTTCTTCGAGCTCTTCCATGAGTGCCATCTTCATTGTGGCATACTCTTCCGCAGTGGGATCCATTTGCTGGAGGTAATTCATGTCTTCCTGGAGCTGATCCATGGTATGATTG